>JAJNAB010057305.1:0-20912 GCA_023783335.1 Enoploplastron triloricatum | reverse complement strand
TGAAAAATCGAATTTATGGAAAAGGCAAGAACAATTAATAATAACCGTAATCTGATTCGATGTACCGGCTGGAATCTGAATATAGATAGTTATATTTTCAAAAATTTGGTATATGAAATACATTCCAGGGCTAAAATTTCCTTATTTATATAAAAATTTAGCAGGGTTATGATTTCAAATTGGCTAAAAATTATAAATTTGGATTAAAGATTATCAAAAATTTCAATCTATATTATATATAATATATTGCTGGATATGAAACTGAATTTTTTTGATGAATTAAATATTAATAAGTATAATATTTTGGATAATTCCCAATTTTCAAATGATAGAAAGTTCTAAATTATTGGCATTAGACATAAATGGGACTAATGCTAAAGATTTTAGAGTAGATTAAACAAAAGATAGAGATATTGAAATACTAAAAAAATTTGTTATTATAATGATTTCAAGAAGCCACTAATTTGTTATGGATGGTTTGATAGGATATGACTGGGCTAATTATCCTAATTCTATTTATATTAAAACATATACATGAAAGAAGTGATTTTGGAAGTGGACAGAAAAGCCAATCACATAGAGTTTATTTGGTTCAAAATTAAAAGTTGGATTAATAGTATTCACAAAATGATCTTTTCTGAAAACTTATTATTTTTTATTAAATAGGCTGAATTTAAAATAAAAAAAAGTCATTATCATATGAAGAACAATTAGATGAATTGTTTTGGATGTATGGCTTAATTAAAATTGTTGGTGATGATAATATATATTTAGCTGATTTTATTAATAATGAAGATATTAATATTTTAAAATATTAATCATAATTTATTATTTTCTTTTCTTTATTAATTATATTAAAATTATTATTTTAAAAGGTTTCTATTTATTTATAGGAGGTTTCTATCTATTAATATGAGACTTCCATAAAAAAAATATATAGAAATTTCTAAATTTATATATGAAGTTACTAATTATTAATGGCAGTCTTCTATTAATATATAGTGTATAAAATTATTAAGTATTTTTGATAAATTAATAAATCCTCAAGTTGAAGATTATGATTAATAAATAAATTCTTTTAATTTTATTAATTTATTTGATATTATCAAAACTAAATTCCATTTTTTAATTCACATTCTGCATCTTTATTAAATTTGTTAATTTTAATCTTTTATTATTAGCCATATCATTAGTACTTTCTTCTAAAATATTGATTTTATTTTTTCCTTTTTTTGTGCATATTCATAGATTCCAATTTTTCAATTAGATTTTATTTTTTATTTTATTTTTTTAATTTTGATATTTTTTTTAATCTATTGAGTTTTGTGTCATTATAAGCTATTTTAATTTTTAAATCTTTTTATATTTTTGCTCCTCTCCCTTCTTTTTCAAAAATGCTATTTTTTACCAATTTTTATTCTTCTTCCTCTTCTTCTGATTCTTGTACTAATTCTACTTTATTTTCTATATAATTTCAAATGAAATTTTTAAGTATATTGTCATTAATCTCACTAATTTTTAAGACTTTTCAAATAATTTAATCCGCAAATCTTTATTCGTTTTTCTTGGATTAAATTCCATTTTTGTATTGTTAACTTTTTTAATTCTTCCAAATTTTTTGAGTCTCTTTTTTATTTTTTGTTTAATAATTTCCAAAATGCTTCAATAGGATATGAAAAATCAGTCGAATTTATTATAGTGTATATCAAATCAATTTTTTTTTCTCAAATTATTTTTCTATTAATGACTATTCAAACTCAGAAATAGATTCTGAGAAAGATGAAAAAAAAGTTAACAAAAAGAAAAAAAGTAAGAAAAATGAAGGGTCTCAAAAAAAGCATTCAAATGAGGACAGTTCAAATTCTGATGAAGATGAAAGAAAAGAAAATTCTGAAGACTCAGAAAAAAAGTCTTAAAAAAATAAAAATAAAAAGCAAAAAAAGGGAGAATCATCAAAAAGATTAAATAATTTTAAGAAAAAATCAAAAAATTCATTATCTGAATCTTCAAGTGAAAAAAGCCAAAAAAGAGATAATTCAAGTATTACATACAAGGAAAAAAAAAAGGAAGAAAAAGATAAATTATCTTCTAATTCAGAACCAGAAACAAAAGATATAATTGAAGATTTAAAAAAAAATAAAGATAAAATTTCTGGATCTTCCTCAGAATCAAAAAATGAAAGTGAGGAAGAACAAGATAAAAAAAAAAATATGGAAAATGAAGAAAGAATTGAAAAAGATGTCACAAAAAATATTAAAATAATAAATGAAGTTAAAACTTCATTTGAGAAATTAAAACCAAAAAACCAAAGTGGTAAATTTTTCATGGATGAAAAAAATAAAAATCAAGATAGCCAAAAATCTATTCAAAATATAATTGACAATTTTAAGGAAGCAGATTCAGTAATTAAAAAATATATATCTGAATTTAAATCTGAAAAAAAGAAAAAATTTTTCAAAAAACAAGGATTTATTTTGACAGAAAAATCAATGGAAAGAATGGCATTATTAATTCATTATATATTAAATGGTATACCTGTACTATTTGAAGGAAATACTGGAACTTCTAAAACTCGTACTACATTAACAGCTTGCAATTATATTAAAAAATTCATTCAAAAAGAAGGAGAAGATGAAAGAGAATTAATAAGATATAATTTAAGTGCAGAAACAAAAATAGATGATATTATCACTAAGTATGTAAGTGATCAAGAATCTTTTATAGGATTAATTGTACAAAATGGCCCATTTGTAGATGCTTATATTAATGGAAAAATAATATTATTTGATGAAATAAATTTAGCCCCTGCCAATGTACTTCAATGCATACAACAATCTTTAGATAATAGATTTTTAAGTGTAGAAACAAATGGGAGATGTCTTTTAAAATTTGATAAAAATCCAAATTTTGCATTAGTTGCAACACAAAATCCAAATAAAGGTGCATTTGCTGGAAAAAGACAAGAATTAGGTCCTGAATTTTTATCAAGATTTCAATAAATATATTTCCCTGATATTTATAAAAGAAGAAATGCAAGAAATTGCATTAGGAATTGCAAAAAATATAGATTACTTAAAATCAGATGATAAAGATGAAAAATATAAAAAACAATTATTAAAAGATATTGTAAATTTACATTATAATTGGGCAAAGTTAACTGATTCTCAAGCAGATATACAATGCTTTACTATAAGAGAAATTGAATCTGTTATTGAATGCCTTAACAATAAAGAAGATCCTTATAATGTCATTATGACTATATATGGAGGAAGATTTAGACAAAATAGAAAAGATCAATTAAAGCTAAAATTAAAAGAATATGAAGCCTTAAAAAATTTAAGAGAAAATAAAAAGCCTTTGCCAAATTACTTTAAAAATAAATGTTTTTTAAATGAAGCTTTAGAACAAACTATCAAAAGTGTTCTATTGGCACTTAGAAATAAAAGAAATGTTATAATTGTAGGAAATGATGAAAGTGGGTTAACACAAATTGCTGAGTGGTGCTCTCATTATTTCAATAGTGAAATAAAATCCAATAAATGTGATGAATCTTTTATTTGCTTTTGCACAAAAAATTTGGAATGTAGTGATCTAATAGGAACACAAAAAATAGCAGATTCTTCAAAAGATGATAATAATGAATTAATAAAGTTTGAACCAAGATTTTTATATAATGCAATTGTTGAAGGAAATTGCGTTGTTTTAGATTGTATTAATGAAGCCCCATCAAGGGTAATAGAAAGACTTAATGGATTATTAGATAAAAAAAATAGTAAAAAAGAAGAAAAATTTGAAGTTCCAGAAAATACTTCTAAACCAGAGATTAATATAAATAAAGATTTTAGAATAATATGCACATCAAATTTTGAAAAAATAAACCAAATATCACCTGCTTTTATCAATAGATTCGAAGTCATAGTTTTAGAAGATCAATTAAAAGGATTAAGTGATTCGAAAATAAAAAAATTAATTGAAATACTTTGTAATAAATATCAAATGTCATTATAATTACAAAAAAAGAAGAGAAAAAATTAAAAAAAGTAAGAAAAATAAAAAGAGAGATAATATCGATAATAATGATCCTTTCGGAGATATTAATCTTAATGAAAGAAAAAATGCTGCAAAAATGAAAATAGATAAAACTATTGATATATCTCAAGAAATGATGGATTTAATTTTGAAAAAAATTAGAATTTTATCTAAAGGAAGAAATCCTAATGATTCAATAGATGATTCAACTTCAGCAAGTTCTTTAGGTGAAATAGATGAAAATTCAAAAAAATATTTAACAATGTCATCAATTAATAAATTTTGCAGAACATTTATAATATTAATTAATAAATTTAAATCTCAAAATAATATATCTTTAGAATCAATTATTGATTTTTCATTTGAATTATTATTTGAAGAGCATTTATCAAAGAATAATAAAGAAATTCAGCAATATTTAATAGAAGAATTAATAGAATGTAGTAAACAAGTAAGAGATTTAGGAGAAGAGCAATATTATTTTGAAAAATCAGAAAGTTTAAAAAGATTTATGGTCCAAATGTATGCATGTTCATTAGTTAATCAATATTTATGCATAATAGGTCCCCCTGGTATAGGTAAAACTATAGGAGCAAGAGCATTTTCATTTATAAGAGAAATTATATTTGGAGTCACATATGATTCGCCTTTTTATATGCATACATTTAATCAATTTACAAGACCTAGTGATTATTATGGTATTTCTTCTTTAAAAGATGAAAAATTAGTTTTTAGAGATGGTACATTAACAAAATCTATTAAGCAAGGAAATGTTTTTATTGGTGATGAATTTAATATTTCTTCTGAAGATTGTATGAAAGCCATTACACCAATTTTAGAATTGAAATTCAGAGAGGATATTTTAATCCCTGGAATAGAGGATAAAATTTCTATTGATCCAGATTTCTTCTTTATAATATGCCAAAATACTAAAAATACTTTTGGACGTAAGGATTTGCCAGAAAAAATTAAAGTTAAAATAAAAGTCATCAATTATCCCGATAGAATAAAAGAAGAAATAGAAAATATTTGTGAAAGTATTTGTGAAAATTTATTTAAAGGAAGAGGCCAAAAAAAATTAACTACTAAAGAAGCAAGATTATGTGGAGATTTTATGATGTTATTAAATGAAAAAGAAGTTTTAACACCATGGTCTTTAAGGGATATTTCCAAATTATTTGCAAGAATTAATAAGCAATCAATAAATCCTAAAAATAATAAAGGTTTGACTGTTAGAGAAAATATTTTATTCTATATTTTATCTTCTACAAACGATTCATTAATAAGTAAAAGACTACCTGAAGTAGTTGATTTAATTTCAGAAACTTTTAAATTAACCACAATTGAGAAAACAAATTTATCAGAATTATATAATTCACCACCTTATATTCAAAATAAAAATAAAAAAATTTATATAGAAAAAGGAAAAGTTAGTATTTTTTATCGCAATTATAATAAAAAAATATTTGATCAATTAAAAGGACTTCCTAGTGTTTTAAATGCCTTGTTTAAAATATTAATAAAAACAAGTTATGATGAGCCAATTTTAATATCTGGCCCTAGCTCATTTAAAACATTTTTATCAAAATTAATATTTCATAATGGAAAAAGCGAAGTTATTTCTTTAAACTCTGAATCAACTATATCACAACTTATTGGTTCATCAACATTATTAACATCAGAAAAAGCTAAAAATTATTATTTAATGCAAATATATGAAATATTACAAGTGAATAATATAGAAAATTTTTTAAAAGATTCAGATGATTTTGAAGGAAATAAAAAAAAAATTATAAAAAATATAGAAGAATTAACCAAAGATAAAAATATTAATGAAAATTATACATTCTTTTATGCATTAAATCATTTTAAAGAAAAATTATTTCAAGATGAAAATAGTAAAAAAAGTTTATTTGATATGAAAATTGAATTTAAGCCTGGCATATTTATTTCTGCAAGAATTAAAGGGTACAATTTGATTCTAAAGAATATTACATATGTTAAAACTGAAAATTTAGAGAGATTAAATGAAGCTTTAACTGGAAACAAAAAAATAACATTAAATGAAGATACACAAAATTCATTCACTCCTGAAAATAATAAAGAAATAAGTTTTAGTAATGATTTTAGAGTAGTAGGAACATGCAATAAAGGTGAAGAAACATCTCTTTCAGATGCATTTTTATCAAGATTCACTTTGATATACGTTAATAAATATAGAGATGAAGAAGAATTAAAGGTTTTAAAAGATATTGTTGAGTATATAGGAGATATTGAATTTTTAAATGAATTATTAGATAAATATTATACAAAATTCCCAGATATAAATAAAATGAATTTAACACAAAAAATATATTGTTTTAAAATTGCTAAAGAAATTGATAGAATAAGAAAGAATAATTCTCACCATGATAATTTAAAAATTGCAGCTTATTATTTTTTAAAGGGTCTAAATGAAATAAGAGAAAAAAAAATAAATGATATTAATAATATTTTTAATATTAATAATTATTATGATGATAAAGTCAATAATTCACCTATAGAAATAGTTAAGAATTTAAAAGAATCCTTTATTAAATCAAAATTAAATGAATTAATAATGAGCATCAATCCTCAAATAGAAACATTAGAAGAACAAGATAAAAAAGGAAAAGATAAAAAAGGAAAAGATAAAAAAGGAAAAGATAAAAAAGGAAAAGATAAAAAAGAAAAAGATAAAAAAGAAAAAGATAAAGATAAAAATGATAAATATTTTTCAAGTTTAGTCTTTACACATAAAATAAAAGAAGTAATTGATGCAATTCATTTTAGTATATCAACAAAAACTCCCTTAATTTTAGAAGGAGAGTATGGGCAAGGAAAAATATCAGCAATAGAATATTATGCAAAAATGTCAAAATTGGAATTAGTTCAAGTGCCAATTTCTAAATCAACCAAAGTAGATGATTTATTATGTAAAACTACATTTAAAAAAAATGAAAAATGAAATTTTAGCTTAGTTAATTCAAAAACTCCATTATGCCTTGCAATAGAATGTAATAATAATTTCCCAAATAAATTAGTGGTTTTAGTAGGAATTAATAATGCGACACCAGCAGTTTTAGAAATATTAAATTCTATTTATGGCCAAAAAGGAACAAATATACTATTGCCAAATGGTTCAAAAATAGTAAAAGGAAATATGAATTTAATATCTATATTTAATCCTTCTGATGATTTCACAAGAGAAAAATTGCCTGGAAATTTATTAAATAATTCTTTATATTATATAGTAGAAAATCCATCTAAAAATGATATTGTTAATATTATATCAAATCTTTTTAATGAAGCAGGATTACCTAAGAATGAACAAGAAGAATTTACTGATAACTTTTTAAAAGAGCAAAAAATTGCTAAAGAAGGAATAGGAGAATTTCCCATTACTTTACATGAAGTAAGAAAATATATATCTTTTAGAAAATCAATACCTAAATTAGATAAGACTATATTTATGTCATTTATTTTCAATTATCATTTTAGTCAAAAAGAAAATATATACAAAGCTCAAAAAGAGTTAAAACTAAATATATTTTTTTTTAATCAGATTATTAATTATGATGGTAATAAAGAATATTTGACATTTAAATCATCCAAAAAAGGCAAAAGTAATCAATTAAAAATAGAAATAAAAAATCCTGATAAAATTAAAACAAAAAAATTAATCAATAAATTTAATTCAATGACTTTAAATGAAAAATTATGCTTTTTATTCTTATTATGCTGTATAAAAGCAAAAAAAACTCCAATTATTCAAGGTGCAACTGCTTCAGGGAAATCTTTTATAATTAAATTGCTTGCAGAAATATTAGGACAAGATTTAAGTATTTATCAATTAAATTCTAATTCAGGAATATCATTATTTACAGGCCAATCTATCATGAAAGAAGAATTTGATAAAAATGAAAAAGAAAAATTAAAAAAAATATTAAAATTATTGGATGTGAATAAAAATATTAAAGATATTAATTTGAAAGACTTCGCAAAATATCAGAGAAAAATCAAAGAAAAATTGAAATCCAACAAATTAAGCGAAGAAGAAAAGAAAGAATATGAAAAAGCAAAAGATACATTATTTGTATTAAAATCTCCTTTAAATAGATTTATGCATCAAGATTCAGAATTAATAACTGGTATAAAAACAGGCAAATGGATAGCTTTGGATGGTATTGAAATGGCAAATATACAAATATCTGAAAAATTAAGTCCTTTATGTGGAGAAGTACCTACTTTAAATGTTTTTGAATCAGGACTTGAGGATTTAAATTTTGATTCCTCTAATATAGCTCCAAATTTTAGATTATTTATAATTTATAATTTATAATCCTTCTTCTCAAAATTCTAAAAAAATTGATCAATCATTATTTAATAAATGCATTAAATTTACTTTACCTTCAATTGATTCAAGTCCTAGAGATGCAACAACAATGCTATATGAGAGTATAATTAATAATTCAAAAGATAAAGATATTACTTTATGGTCAAACTTATGTGCACGTATTGCTAAATATCATATTGAAGAAACAAAAAAAAGTAGAGAAAACTCAGATTTAGTTGCAGGAAATGTCCCTTTTACTTCCAGAAATTTATGCTTTATTTCTAATGATTATCATCATTCTTATGAGAAAAACAAAAATATGACTATAGAATCATGGCTTCAAGGAATTTTTGATAATTATTATTGGAGATCTTTTATAAGTTATTCACAAAAGGAAAAAAAAAAGTTTATGGAAAAAACCTTAAATATAATTAAAGCAGTACCTGATCAACAATATAAGGTTGATCAAGAATTGGATTTTACAGAAGAATTTAAAGAAATTGTAGAAAATTTGATTAAAATCCAGAAATCATCAATAAGTGCTGCTTCATTTGAATTTAGAGATTTTGATTTTAAAGAATTTTTAGATTACTGCCTTAAAGTACCAATAAATAGAGAAAAATTACAATCTATATATAATAATCTGGATGATACTATACTTTTATTAGAAAGCAATAGTACTATGGATGAGACATTGAAAAATAGATTTTATCAAATTAATTTCATAAAAAATAATTATGAAAATATATTGAATAATTTTGATAATGTCAGTGGATTTGAAGATAAATTAGAATTAATAAATGATCAATTATTAAAAAATGAAGATATTAAAAATTATTTATTAAGAATGAGATTTCTAAATAAAATATTACAAAATGATTATAATAAAGAGGATGAAAGCAATAAAATATATGAGCCAAACTTAGATTATAAATTATTTAATCCTTATTCAATGGAACTTTCAAAAAAATTATTAGATATTATAAAAAATAAAAATAAATACTATTTTGATGAATTAGTATTATTTTTATTTGAATATCCTGATACTTTTAAAATAATAAATAATTATTATCCATATAATGATAATGAAATTAAACAAGGCGAATTAAAATTTGCAAATTATTATATTTATATATGGCATAATTTATATGTGAAAAAGTTCAACTTCTCAGTAAGACTAAAAAAACAAAGGTATGATATAATATTTCCTGAAGAAGACCAAAACAAAAAAATTAATTCATATTTTATTTTAAATGAAAAAAATTCTTTGAATCTTTCAAAAGATTCATATTTAAAATTAAATTTAAAAAATCAAAATAATAATAAAATGGAATATAAATATACTTATTTAGATAATGTATCCGAAGTAAATACAATGAATATGCTTCAATGGATAAGTAACAATTTTAATGGATTAAATAAAAATTCTCCTTTAAAAGACTTCAAACAAATTGATGATTTACAATTAGAAACATATAATTTTTTTACAAACAATTCCTCTACATTAATTAGTAGAGTTTGGTCATTATTAATAAATTTGACAGATAAATATTCAGATATTATAAAATATTTGAAAATATCTTGTTGTTTTTTGGAAAGGGATGTTTTTGAATATTTTCAAGGCATCTATAATCAATTAGATATAAATCATTTTGATAATTTGATTAAAAATATGTCAAATATATCTTTTTTTTGTGATTCAGAAAGTATGCTTTGGAAATATAGAATTTTAACAAGCAAATTTGAAAGGGAAAAAAAAGTCGAAATGAGCAATAATGAATATTATAATTATTTTAAATCACTAAATATTGATGTGGATGAAGAAATATCATATATTAAAAAGGAAATCAATAACTTAAATAAATTGAGCATATACTGGAATGATAATACAATTAAAATTTATAAGGGTAAATTGTTAACTTTACAAAATCTATTAATTTCTTATAAAAATAAGGATATTGAAGATGCAGAAATTACAAAATTAAGAAATGATGCAAGTGAACTTTTAATTAAATTAGATAATAAAACTAAAAACAATAATAATTCATCAATAAAAACATTAATTTTTTTAAAAGATGAAATAACAAAATTTTCAACTTCTAGCATGCCAACAAAAGAATTATTCAAAACCTTAGCTCAAAAAGTAAAAATCTTTATTAATTTAATTGGAAAAAAAGGAGAAAAAAATAAGGATATATTAAATTTGCCAAATAAAAATAAAATTCAAATAATTGATACAAAAAATTATATATTGAATGAATTGATATTATGGTATTCATTTGTTGATGATAATTTAAATAAATTATTTGACCCAGATACAAGTGAAAAATTATATATGGAACTCTCTATGAATCTTTATAAAGACAATGAATTAGATCCAATAATGACATTTATAAGTGAAAAAAAATTAGAATTAAGTGGTAATGAGGAAAATCAAAATTTACCTTTTAAGGATAAAAGGCAAATTAAACAAATGCTTCGTGGTATTTTCATTTCAAAAATAAGAAATAATAAAATAGATTTGAAAGATCTTGATGATTTTGTAAAAACAATGAATTCCCGAATAAATTATACAGAAGAAATTCCTGATGATGAGTACTATTTTAGTTATATGATTTCAGATAGATATCCTAAAAATTTAAAAATTAGAATACCAATATTTGAGCCATTTGATATATTTTATTTATTTTATAAGTATCATAATAACAAACAATATAAATTAGGAGAAACTTTTAATGGAGTAAATTGTAATTTTGGAGGAATAAATGATATTGCAGAAACTATATTGAAAAAAAATGATTATGATAATATGATTAATCTTTCCGAAGATTTGGGGAAATTATTTTATCAAAATATTTGTAATATTGAATATAAAAGCGAAGATAACTTAAGCATTATTGAATTTATAAATAATAAATGTGAAAAAGAGACCTCAAAAAATAAGAAAGATTTATTAATTAGAGTATCATCATGTTTAAGGTTTATTAAAGATTTTGAAGAAAAAATATATAATAATCAAAAAGAAAATAATAAGAATTATGAATTTAAATTAGATGATTTATATAGTTTATTAAATGAAAAAAATAAATTGATAAATTGTTCAAATATATTTAAAAAAGAAAAAGAATTTGAAATGAATAATGATAAATGCTTTTTTTCTCCATCTTTTATTTATTACATCAATAATAATAAAGAATTTATAAATGAGTTATTTAATAATATAAATATTTCTGATCAATCAATTATTTCTGATTTAAATAAAAAAAAGAAAAATAGATTATCTTCCATTTTGGCTTTATATTTTAAGAAATATATCATCATTAAATTGTTTGGAATATGGAAAAAAAGAAATTGATGAAAAGGTAGCTAATAATATAGTTGATAAAATTAAAAAAAAAATTTCAGATTGTTTAAATAACAAAAAACCTTTAAATTTACAATGGCTAAATTTAATTTTAGATAACATTTCATCTGAAATACTAGACCCTAAAATTCATTTGTTTTATAATTATTTCAATTCATTAATTAATAATTTAAATGTATCTGGAAAAAATTTAAAAAATTTTGCAAAAAATGAATTAGAAAATTATTTTTATGAAATCATAAATTCTGTATTTTCAAAAAAAATTAATGAATTATTACAAAAAAATTTAAAAGAAAATAAAGAAGATATTATTTTAGAATTTTCTAAAGATCCTTCTCATTATTTATATGAAAAAATAAAAATAACAGCTAATAATAAATTTATTGAAATTATGAATAGTGAAAACATATTTGATTTAATTGATAGTTTTAATGAAAGTAATTTAAGTGAAGATTTTGAATCAAAAATTAATGAGGTTAATAAAGAATTGTTTAATAAAGAATTTCAAAAGCTTTTAGATAATCATACTAAAAAGATAGAAAATAAATTTAAGAATTTATGCTATTATAATTCACAAAATATGAAATATATAGAAAAAATTACTTCTAAAAAGGATATTGGAGAATATACTAATAAACAAATATTTAAAGATAAAATTGAAAATTTAGAAAATATTAAAAATGAATTAATCAAATATAAAAAATATGGATTAAAAGAGAAAGAAAATGAAGAATTGATATGCTGCAATTTAAGCTATGATTTTACAAAAATAAAAGACAAAGAATATAATTTATTATTTATGAATAAATATGTTGAAATAGATCATGGTACTCATAAAGGTAATATATTTATTATTAAAGATAAAGATGATAATGAATTTAAAAAAAAATTTAGAATAAAAATAGAAGAAGAAGAAGAAATAAAAGAAGAATTATCCGAAGATGAACTAAAAGAAGGTAAAAAATTGCTTGATATAGTAGGAGTAAATAACAAAGATGAAGATAATAAAGGGGTAGAAGAAGAGAAAAAATTACTTGATATAGTAGGAGAAGATAAGATAGATGAAGATATTAAAGGGACAGAAGAGCATATAAAGTCACTTGATATAATAGGTATAAAAGGGGAAGATAAAGAAATAAAAAAATATAAAAAAAAAGAGCATAAAGAAATAAATTACAAAATTGAATATTATATTAATTTCAAAGACTCAAAAGAATTCATTTTTTCAAAATTTGAATTTGAAAATGAAGAAGCAATTAAAAAATCTATAGAAAAAGTAATGACAGTTCCAACTGAAAAAGATGTTAAAAATCCCCCTGAAATTTTATTATCTAAATATAATGCAAAAGATTTTTCAGATTGTATAAAAAAATTAAAAGATTCTTCCCTTTCATTATTTAAAATATTCAATCAAATAAAAGAAAAACAAATAGATAATAAGGAAATAATTAAAAAATTTGAAGACGAAGTTGATAGATTGTTAAAACTTTTAGAATCTGCCCATAATATGTTAAAATTAAATAGAAATGATTTTGAAGATTTAAATAATGCTTCAAAAGATTTAGATAAAGAAATATCAGATTTTAATTCAAATCTAAGTAAATATTATAAAAACTATAAAAGCTTAGTGAAAGAAATTTTAAATGAATTTTTTGATATAAAAGAAACAAATCTTTTTAGTTTAGATTTTTCACTTCCAAAAATTCCAGAAAAATCATCAAAATCTGGAATTCATTTAGATAAAATGAATAAAGATTCAGAAAATTTATGCGTCCCAATTATAAATATTGATAGCGAAGGAAAAAATTTAATATGCTGCTATAAATCATTAGAATTGAATTTAGGAACTATTTGCCCAGCTTTTTATCATAAGCCATTTATAATTAATATTATTTCTTTTGTAAATGAAGATATGAGTGTAAAAATTAAAGATTATAAAGAAAGTAAAATAGAGAAAAATGATAAAAAAGAGGATAAAAAAGAAAAAGAAAATAAAGAAGATGAAAAAGAAGATAATAAAGAAAAAGAAAAAAAGAAAGATGAAGAAAAAGAAAAAGAAGAAAAGAAAAAAGAAGAAAATAATAATGAGGAAGAGAATGAAAAAGAAAAAAAAAAAGAAAAGGAAATTAAAAAAATTGAAGAAAAACCTATTGCAGTCTATGGAGATGAAATATTAAATAGATATTTAAGTGTCAAGGAATTAATAAAAAAAGGTGAAAATGTGCGATTATGTGTAGAAATTCCTCGAACTTTTGAAGAAGATACTATCCAAATGAGTTCTATTTCAGAGATTGAATCTATTTCAGGTAAAAAAATGGAATTAAAAACAAATATTATTTTGACTACAATTCCTATATCAGTGTTAATATCTTGTAAAGAATATAAATTAATAAAGGAAAAGCTAAATTATGATAATATAGCTGCATTTGAACAATGCTTTAAATTAGATAAGAATGAATTTCTTGGAAATGATGAAATTAATTTTGAATTATTAAATTATAAAGATTATGATTCAATTGATTTTTCCTTAAGCTTAAAGTCTTTAGAAAATAATACTTCAGATAAGCCAATATTACAAGCTAAAAAGCATAATGAATTCAAAGTAATTATTCCAAAGTATAATTTTAATTCTAATGATAATGATACTCCTCGATGACATTGCATTCTTGAAGTATTTATAAATAAAAACTTCATTATATATATAATAATAGATTCATTAATAAGGCCAAATATAAATATATTCAAAATGTATGATTTCTTTTCTAAATCTTATGTAGAAAATGAAATGGTTATTTATTTAAATGAAAATTCTCAGACTATATTTAAAAAAGAAAAAAGATTGCTAAAGCTTAATTGTTTAATTTTTTCAACATTTGAAGATTATAAATTTGATGTTATTCCAAATGGTTTTTATGGGGGAACAATAAAGCCTTATAGTGGAAAAATAGAAAATGGGAAGTGTAAATTTTCTTTATATTTAGAATTTAATGAATATGAAAATTCATTTATTCAATCAGGAAGTTATTGCATTATTAATCTTAATATAAATTTGAAAAAAATTATCTTCAGAATCAAATTCTCTAATCCATCTTCTGAAATATTTTCTGATGATTATTATACTCATTTTAAAATTAAAGGAAAAAATATCTTAAATGAAAATTGGGGATTCATTACTACAGAAAATTCTCAATATTTTGTAACACCTTTTAATTATTCACAAGGTGAAGTAGATCTTAAAAACTTAAGAAAAATTCAATCTCCAATAAATGGATTAAAATTCTATGATATAAGTAATGGAGGAAAAATCAGTAGTTCATTAATATATTCAAAAAAAAAAAATGATAGTTGGTTTTCAAAAGAATTTAAAGATTCTTTTGCTGTCCAATATAAAGATTTATGGTATCCATTAATAAAAAGTAATTATGAAATTAGATATAATAATATTTATTTTGAAGATTGGAATGTAATAAAAGCTCAGGTTTGCAATGATTATGATAAATGGAAGTATAAAATTAAAAGAATTAAAAATGCATATAATGAAATTAAAGGACTAAAAGAATTTGATTCTTCAAATAAAAGCAATAGCTTTTATAAGAAATGCGAAAAAATTTTTAGGAAAAATTTAATTCTAGGGCTTCAAGAATTTAAAAATGAAATTTGTAAATTTAAGAATAATGCCGAAAGTGATGAAATTACATTTGAAGGATTAGCTTATCATATAATGTATAACACAAATCAAATTTTCCATGAATTACATAAAATTTTACCAAAAGAAATACAAGATATTCTAAAATTTGATTTTGAGTATTTTTGTAAATCTAGTAAAGATGAGGATAAAGACCTTGCATTATATTATTATATAATAAATTTGCAAAAAATTTTCGAAGATAAAGCTTATGAATTTTCAAAAAAAAATAAAAAATTAAAAATAGTTTTTCCTGATATAATTAATGAACAAAAAGAATTATTATTTTCATATTATTCCAATAATGAATCTAATCTACTTGAAAATAAACCAAAAATAATAACTAATTATGAAAAACAATTTAAATCTTTTAAAGAAAAAGATAATTTAGAAAAAATATCTTCAGAAAAATATTTAATCATTGGAAATCAAAGTAATCCCGTGGATATGGAAGAAAAGCCACAATTAGAAAATTCAGATAATAGACTTAATTTAAAATTGGATAATTCAATTACAATGATATTACCAGAAATAGATTTATCCAAATATAAAGATAATTTATCATTAAATGGAATTTCAGAATTATATAATAAATTAATAATTGGTACTAGAATTTTCCCGGCATTTTTACAAACTGCAATTATTAATGAAAATGAGGATAATTTGAAAAATTCATCAAATTATTTTGATATTTTATATTCAATATATAAAAATAATAATTATAATAATAAAAATAATAATTCATTAATTTATTTAAAATTAAATGAATTTATTTTTTTTATATTCTTCTTTTAAAGATATGATAATGAAATTAAAAAATTCAGGAATTAAATTTAAGTCTAATCCTTTATTAAAAGAAATAGAATATGATATTAATAATAAAAAATCATTTATAACTCCCCCTATAAAGATAGAGCCTATTAAACAAAGAGATGAATGGGAAAATAAACTAATTTTAGAACAAAAAATAGAACAAGATTTTCAGAAAGATTTAATGAAAAAAATAGAATATAATAATATGATAGCAGAATCAATAAACCCTATTGATATTAATATGAATCCTACTAGAATAAGAGGAGATAATCCAAACAATTCCTTAGATATTACAATTAAAAATATAAAAAAAGAAGATTATGAAGAAAAAGAACTAAAAATGGATGATATATTAAATGAAATTTCAAAAGACGAAGATATGTTAATAGTAGATGAAGCAGAAGAAAAAAAAGTTGAAAAAAAGATTATTGCATTTTCTTCATCTGATAAAGGTAAAGATAATCCATTATCGAAAACAACCAGAGAACAATTTGAAAATATAGAAAAAAAATTCAATGAAGATTATGCACTAAAATATATAGTTGACAAAATGAAAAATAAAATAAATAAAAATGATTTAGTTTTTAAATATGAATTATTAAAAAAGGAAATAAAAGGATATATTCCAAATAAAAATAATTTATATCATGTCCTTGATTCAGAAATAAAAAATAATGAAAAACTATCTATATCAGAATTAATTGAAAATAGTAGATTTTTGACTTCAAAAATATATACAACTGTATCTCAAATTAATTATAATGATATCAGTGATGAAATTCTTTTTAATAAATTAGAAGCAAATATAATTATTGATTTGGCTAGAACAATCAGCAATGAAAATAGGTATTTTAATATGTTAATGGTTTGTGGTTTAGCTACAGCTTTATATTTCCTTAAAATTCCATATACTTTATCTATAATAGGTGATAGTGATATGAAAGTAAGAATTAAGGAAATTGATGAGCCACATTCTGAATTAATTTTACAAAAATAATATGATTGTTGTTTTATAAAAAGGAATGTTACACAACTTCCAGCATGCTTAAAATATTTTATGGATAATTACCCAACAAAAGAAGAATCTATAAATAGAGTTTATTATATATTTACAAATGGATTTGATGATGAGCTAAAAAAAGTTAAAGCATGGCAATCTAAAATATTTAATGATAAAAAAAATTCTTTTTCATTTATTTTCACAAAATCTCAAGTTCTTGAAAAGCAAACAAATTTAGAATATAAAAATTATTTAGAAGAAATTTGGAATGAATTTATTGAAGAAGCACAAAAATCTTATAGTTATGTTACTTTAACAAAAACTTCTTTTAAAGAAATTGAAAAATTAGAAGAATTAGTTAAGAATTTATCTCAAGTTTTATTAAGAGAAAAGGATCCATCTAATAAAGATATTTCCCCTAAAGTAAATTCATTATTTAATATAGATAAATTATCTATATTGACTCCAAAATATATTGATATATTAAGAAGCTTATTAAGTGATCAATTAAATAAGCCTGAATTTAATGAATTATATATTAAAAAAAATAAACTACCATTTATTTATGATAATCAAAAAGATAATCAAAAGCAATTTAAAATCTTTTGTCAACGTACTGGAAAAATGATAAGATATGATAAATTGGATATAGAGACTCAAAGAAATATTTTAAGATTAGTAAAAGAATTTAAAGAAAAAAGAGAAAGAATTAAACTTAACCCAATGAATATAATATTCAAGCCTAATCTGCCCACTCAAGCAATTTTAGTGGAAGAAGGAACACATTTAGATATTACTGAATTAATAAAATATTCTATTAATAAAGTTCCTAATCCTAGATTATATAGAGAAATAAGAGATGGATTTGTTAAAAATTATGGAGTTAGTATAGTAATAGATACATCTATTTCATGCCTAAATGAATTATGTATTATCCATACTATTCAAACTTTAAGAATCCTATTAAGTGCTCTTTCATATGATAATATCCATGCTTAGATATTATTGTATCAAGGGTTAAAGAGCCAATAATATTATGCTCTGAAAAATCCGCTAATGAAATTTTATCTGAAAAATCACCATTTTGGGCTGTCTTATTTTCTTGTTTGGAAAGCGAACCTTCTTCAGATTTAGCTTCTGCTATAAAAGCAGCTTATAATTTAAATAGAGCAAGAAGAAATGATTATACTAATTATATATTTGTTTTAACTGATGGATTATATGCCTCATCACAAAGAGATAAAATAATAGGAGTTGTTAATAGTTGCTATTCTAAAAATATTAATTTATTTGGTATTGGAGTAGGTATATATCCTATTGGTATAGAAAAATTATTCCCTCAAGTCATATATTCTCAAAATCCTTATAAATTAATAGAGGGAATTTCTTTATTCTTTGGAGATGTTTCAAAATATAAAGAAGTTCAAATGAAATCCTTTATAATGACTCCCAATATTGAAAAAATATCAAAAAATTGCAATGAAATTTCAGAACATATCAAAAATCCTAAATTTAAGCATTTAAAAGATGAATTATCTAAAATTAAAGTTACATTAGAATCATTACCATTTTTCAATCCAGAATTAAAAAGAAATGAAGATGGAACAAATCCAGAAGGTGAAAATGCTGGTATGTATGTTAAAAACTTTTATAATGGGCAAAAAATTTTATTCGCCATGTTCTTTTCAAGCGATTTAAAAAGTCAAGGAGGAGAAGCAACTACTGAGGATGAAAAAAAAATTAATCCTAAATATGTAACAAATAGAATAGGTAAGGAGGAGTGTATATCTTCTGTCTTAGAATATTATGGATATTCAGTAATAGTAGTTACTAATTATGAAGAAGCAATTAATGAATTATGTAAAAAGGATAGTGAAAATAAATGTTTATATAATTCATTATGGGTAATTAGTGGGCAAGAAGTGCCTGATTTACCTAGCAATAATGGAGATGTGAATGCCCCTTATTATGTTAGTCAATTTGTAGATTGTGCTATTAAATTTTGGCAAAATGGAGGTTCTTTAGTTTTAATGGGAGAAAATGATCCCCATAATTTTCAAGTAAATTTATTTTTGAAAAGATTAGTTTTCCCAGGGGGAAAGAGATTAAATTTCACAATAGGAGGAAATCATCCAGGAAGAAAAATTTTAAAAGCAGATGATTCAGGAAAATTAGAAAAAAAACAAAGTTTTAATAGTAAAATTCAAGAAGTAAATAATGTAGAAAGGAAATCTTTGGCAAATAATTTAGCTCAAATATTTGAAGGAGCCACTGTTGCTTATACAAATGGTGATATAGCTCCTTTTATTCCTTTTTCTAGAGATTCAGACGGAGGTATCAATTCTTTATTTTATAATGGTTTAGATAGAGGAGATGGAACTGGAGAAGGTGATATATTTATGGATTGTGGATATACTAAATTTTTCTTAGATATGAAAAAATGTGGAACTGAAAGATATCTTCAAAATATAGGAGGTTTTATTGGCTCAGCCGAAAGAAGATATAAAATAGGCACTCATCCAAGACTATATAGGCCAGAACCAGTATCATTCACTCTTAATAAAAATCCATCTTTTTATTATAAATTTCCTAAAAAACCATTTGATGTTATTTATCTTGTCGATGCTACTGGTTCAATGAGTGGAAGTATTGAAAATGTAAAAACATATTGTGTTGATATTGCAAATATTTTAAAAAATCAAATGATGTTATATGATTTTAAATTTGGAGCTGTATTTTATAGAGATCCTATAGATTCTCATACAGATAAAAATGAATATTATAATTTAACTTCTGATACTGTAAGTCTTCAAAATTTTGTTTCTAGAATGTCTGCTACTGGAGGTGGAGATACTCCAGAAGATTGGGTTGGAGGATATAATATTGCTTTGCATAATATGAGTTGGAGAAGTGGCAATAGATTAATTATTCATATAGCAGATGCAGGTGCTCACGGAACTGAATATTCTTCTGGTGATAAATATTCTTCTGAAGGGCCTAAACTTGATAATTATATAAGAGAATGTTCTGGATATGGAATAACAATTGTTGCATTCCAAATAGGCTCAGAGCCACAAAAATCATTTTCTCGGGCTAAAAGCTTATATAATGGCTTAGGAAATAAAAATTACAAAATTCAGGATTTCGACCAAAATAAAAAAGATCCAGGCTATTTCACTGATCTTGTTGTTAATGCAATAGTCAAAGTTACTTAAATAATTCATATTTGATTATTATATAATTAATTAAAGAATAACATATTATTAATTAAAAAAATTATTTATATAGAAAATATTTTATAGCAAAAAAGATAGGAGCATATGATATAATTATAAAAATAAATATTAAAATGATTGATTGCAGTTTTATGTTTTATAATTGCAATAATATAACTAGTATAAATTTATCTTCCTTTGAAACTAAAAATGTTACTAATATGAGTTATATGTTTTCTAATTGCTATATTTTAACTAATATAAATTTATCTTCTTTTGATAATAAAAATGATACTAATATGAGTTATATGTTTTCTGATTGCAAAAATTTAACTAATATAAATTTATCTTCTTTTGATAATAAAAATGTTACTAATATGAGTTATATGTTTTATAATTGCAATAATTTAATTAATATAAATTTATCTTCTTTTAATATTAAAAATGTTACT
>JAJNAB010057304.1:0-21645 GCA_023783335.1 Enoploplastron triloricatum | reverse complement strand
TCTCTTTTTTTTCTTGGCATTTTTTAATATTTTTATATTAAGAGAAATCAATAAATGGTAATAGATATAAAGTTTTATTTTTTAATATAAAATGCGATTGTAAAGAAAAAAATTTAATAGCTTGAGTTAATAAATGAATAAAAATATGATTTTGATAACTTAATAAATTAATAAAGTTAATAAAATCAATTAGAAAATAAGTTAAGCATAAAAATAGCTAACTAAATAAGTTTATTTTAATATATAAATGAGCTAAGAATAAATAAAAAAAAAAAAAAATGCCAAGAAAAAAAAGCGAATCAAAAAAAGATTCGAGTGAATCCATTTCTGATGAAAATGAAGAAGAAAACAATAAAAATAATGAAGATGCTTTAAGTGATTCTAGCGAAGAGAAGAAAAGACATAGAAAAAAACATAAAAAAAGGATAGAGGAAGAAGATGAGCATTCAAAAAAATCATTATCAGATTCAGAAAAAGAAATAGAAAAAAAAAAAAAGAAAAAGCTATTAAATGCTGAAAAACAGAAAAGCACAAAGGAAAAAGAAAAAGAAAGTAAAAAAAGGTCTAAAAAATATAATGACTCTGAAACTTCAGAAGAAGAAAAGAAGAAAAAGAAAAAAAAAAAGGAGGTTAAAGAAGAGAGTTCCGAAGATAATAAGCCGCCCAAAGGTCATTCAAAAAATAAAAGAAGAAAGAAAAAAAAGGAAAATCTCTAATTCTAAAGAATATTCAAGTGATGAAAGCGAGAAATCAAAATCTACCCCAAAGCATAGGAAAAAGAAAAAAAAGAAAGAAAAAAAAGATAGTTCAAGTAGTGATTCTGAAGATGAAAAAAAATCAAAAAACGACAGCCACGAATCAAAATCCGACGATGAAAGTTCAAAAAAAAAAATTGAAAATAAAAATAAAAAAGGCCTAAAAAATAAATCTAAAGGGCCTTCTTTGGAAAATAAAAATTTAGTTGATGAAATGAATGAAGAAAATATAATTAAATTAAAAAAAGATTTAAATCCAAAGAAAGGAGAAAAAGATGAATCAAAAAAAGAGGAAAGCTCAAATGAAGATGATAAAGATAAAAATTCTTCAAAAGAGACAAAAGAAAAAAAATAAAAAAAGATGAAAATGCAGATAAAGAAGAAGAAGAAGATAAGGAAAAAGAAATAAAATTGGAAATTCCTATTAATGAAAGTGAAGAAAATAAAGATAAGAAAAAGAAAAATAAAGAAGAAAACAATTCTCAAGAGGAAAAAGAAGAAAAGAATGAAAAAAATGAAGAGGAAAAAGAAAGTTCAGATAAAGAAAAAGTTGAAAAAGAAAAAGTTGAAACTGATAATAAAAAAGAAAAACAAAAAAAGGAAATTACCGAAAATAATCAAGATTCTTCTGATGAAAATAAAATCAAAGAGGAAAAGAGCACAGAAGAAGAAAAAAATGAAGAAGATAAAGAAGATGGCAAAAAAAGGAAAAGAAAAAAGAAAGATAAAGAAGATAAAGATAATTCTAAAGAAAAAGAAGATGAAATTATATTAAAAAAAAATAAAGAAAAAGCAAATGAAAAATCCATTATTGATGATGGAGAAGAAAATAAAAAAAAGAAAAAGAAAACAAAAGAAGAAGATAATTTCGAGAAGCAAGAAGATAACGAAAAATTAAAGAAAAAAAAGGAAAAAAAAGAAGAAGACGATATTTCTGATGATATGGAAGAAGATAAAAAGAAAAAAAGGAAAATAAAAAATGAAGAAAAAGAAAAAAAAGATGATGAAAATAATACTGAAAGTGAGGATGATGATCAAAAGTTAAAAAAAAAGAAGAAAAAAAATAAAGAAAAGGTTACTGCAAAAAAAGAAAAAGAAAAAAAGGTAGAAAAGAAAAAGAAAAATAAAGTTGGAGAAGATGATTCTTATAAATCAGAAGAAGATAAGAAAAAGAAAAATAAAAATAAAAAAGAGGAAAATAATTCTGAACAATCAGAAGATGATATGAGATTAAACAAAAAAAAATTTAAAGAAGAAGAAGATAATTTGGAAAGCTCTGAGGAGGATGATAAAAAGAAAAATAAAGATAAAGATGGTAACAAAAAGAAAGATAAAAATAAAAATAAAGAAGAGGAGAATTCAGATGAATCAGATGAAGAAAAGAAAAAAAAAGAAAAGAAGAAAAAAAAGAAAAATGAAGGAGAAGATAATTCAGAAGATTCAGATGAAGAAGAGAAAAAAAAGGAAAAGAAGAGAAAAAAGAAAAATAAAGAAGAGGATGATTCAGAAGATTCAGATGAAGAAGAGAAAAAAAAGAAAAAAAAGAAAAAACAGAAAAATAAAGAAGAGGATAATTCTGATGAATCAGAAGAAGAAAAGAAAAAAAAGGAAAAGAAGAGAAAAAAGAAAAATAAAGAAGAGGATGATTCAGAAGATTCAGATGAAGAAGAGAAAAAAAAGAAAAAGAAGAAAAAACAGAAAAATAAAGAAGAGGATAATTCTGATGAATCAGAAGAAGAAGAGAAAAAAAAGGCAAAGAAGAAAAAAAAGAAAAATAAAGAAAAGGATAATTCAAATGAATCAGAAGAAGAAGAAGATAAAAAAAAGGAAAAGAAGAAAAAAAAGAAAAATAAAGAAAAGGATGATTCAGAAGATTCAGATGAAGAAAAGAAAAAAAAAGAAAAAAAGGTAAAAAAGAAAAATAAAGAGGAGGATAATTCTGACGAATCAGATGAAGAGGATAAAAAAAAGAAAAAGAAGAAAAAAAATAAAGAAAAAGAGGAGGATAATTCTGAAGAATCATATGAAGAGGATAAAAAAAAGAAAAAGAAGAAAAAAAAGAAAAATAAAGAAAATGAAAAAGAAGAAAAATCCTATAACTCATATGATGAAGATGATAAAGAAGAAGAAGATAAGAATAATAAAAAGGAAATTAATGAAAATAAAAATAAAGAATCTCAAGAAAAAATAACAAAAAAAAAATCTGAAAGTTCAATAGATACAAATCAAAAAATTGCCAAAAGTACTATTTCTGATACTTTAACTACAACTTCTATTTCTAAAAATGAAAAAGAAACTGAGCAAATAGCTCTGGAGCCAATATATATAGTTGATAAAGAAAAACCAAAAACTTTAAATAAAGACTATTTTTTAAAAGATGATCCAAAAAATAAAAAAAATGATGTTGATATGGATAGAATTGCATTAGATTTAATGAACATGGAATCAATTATTGAAAAGGAAAGAAAAGAATTATTCAAACAAAAAGATTATCTTGCTTCACTTGGATTTATTTTGACAGATAAATCTAGTGAAAGAATGGCTAAATTAATACATTATATTAAAACAAAAATAATTGTCCTTTTAGAAGGGCCAACAGGAACTTCAAAAACAAGAACAACCCTCATTGCTTATAAATATATTCAACATATGGAAAAACTTAAAACATCAAAAAAAAAAGGACATCATGATGAAGATGATGAAGATGATGAAGAAGAAGAAAAAAAAAAAGAATTAATAAGATTTAATCTAAGTGCTGAAACAAAAGTAGATGATTTAATAGCCAAATATACAGGAGATCCTCAAAGCCCAGCTGGACTTAAAATAGAAAATGGCCCTTTTTTTAGAGCTTTTACTCAAGGAAATTTGCTTTTATTAGATGAAATAAACCTTGCACCTTCTTCTGTTCTTCAATGTATACAACAGGCTTTAGATAGTAAAATTTTAAGCTTGGAAATTCCTGGAAGACCTCTTCAACAATATAAAATGCATGAGAATTTTTCTTTAATTGCTACACAAAACCCAAATACGGGAGCTTTTGCAAATAAAAGACAAGATTTAGGAGTAGAATTTCTTTCTAGATTTCAAAAAATATATTTTCCAGAATTTGAGCCTGAAGAGCTTAAAGATATTGCTATTGGATTAGCTGAATGCAATAAATATATTAAAAAAATAGATGATAAATCTAATGAAGCTGAAAAAGAAAAAAAAATTAATAATGAAAAAATAAAAATTGTAAACGATATTGTTGATTTTCATATTAATTGGAAAAAAACTAATTCTTCTTCTGATGATGTACAATGTTTTACAATAAGAGAAATAGAAGCAGTAATAAAGGCATTGGCTGATGGAAAATCAATTTATAATACTTTGGTTACAATATATGGTGCAAGATATAAAAAAGAAAAAAAAAAAAAATTAATTGATACTTTTAAAAATTTCGAAACCTTAAAGAAATTAAAGCCCGACCCATTGGCTTTACCTAAGGAATTTCAAAAATGTTTTGAAAATAAATCACTTATTGAGGTTGTTAATGCAGTCGATTTCTCTTTAGAAAATGAAAGGAATGTAATTATAGTTGGAAGAGAGGAAAGTGGAATTACACAAATTGCTAGATGGTGTGCCGAGTATTTTTATTCAAAAAAAAATAATGGTAAAAAATCAAGTGGTGCATTTTATTTATGTACTAAAAATATTCAATGCTCTGATTTAATTGGAGTACAAAAGCCATCAGGTAAAATGAATGAAAGTAATGAACTTTTAGAATGGAAAAAGGGATTTCTTTGTATAGCAATAGAAACTGGAGATTGTGTAGTTTTAGATAGTATTGATGAAGCCCCATCAACTTTAACTGAAAGATTAAATGGATTACTTGACAAAAAAAATGATGATAGTGAAAGAAAATTTGATGTCCCAGAAAATCCAAAAGAACCTCAAATAGATATTCATGAAAATTTTAGAATAATTTGTACAAGCAATATTGATAAAATTAACGAAATGTCTCCTGCTTTTGTAAATAGATTTGATGTTATTGTTTTAGAAGATCAAATAGAAGATATTGGTGGTAAAATAAATGAATTAATAAAATATTTCTTAAATAGATGCAGTGAAGAGAAAAATTTAGAAGAAAAAGAACAAAAAGAAAATTCAAAGAATGATGAGTTTGGCTTTGATAGTGATGAAAATGAGGAGCAAGTAGAATTAAAAGATAAAAAAGATGAAAAAGTTGAAGAATTTGACCAAAAATTAATAGATTTAATAAAAAAAAAATTTTATGAATTAAATGATAGAAATTCAGAGAAAATAAACCCAGATATAAAAAATATTCGAACAATTAGTGCTTTGCATAAATTATGTAGAGGTATTTATAGATTAGATAAAATGATGAAAGATAAAAGAGGATATAAAAATATAGAGAATGGAATTCCAATAGAAGAAGTGGCAGAATTCATATTTACATTACTATTTATGGAAGATGAAAGTAAAATTAAAATATCTGATAAAATTATGGATATTTTAGGAAATGAACTTAAAGAACAAAACAATAAAAACCTAAAAGAAAAATATTTTTTTGAAAATTCAAAAACGTTAATGAGATTTATGGTGATTGTTTATGCAAGTTCATGCTTTAATAATCATTTATGTGTTATTGGCCCACCAGGTGCTGGAAAAACAACAGCAGCAAGGGCTTTTGCAGAATTATTAAGAAATATTAAAGGAAATCTAAAAAAAGAGCCTTTTTATATTCATACTTTTCATCAAGGAACAAGACCTACCGATTTTTATGGAAGTACAACTATTGTAAAAAAATCACTCGAATTTAAAGACGGGCATTTAACATTATCATTAAAAGAAGGAAATGTATTTATTGCCGATGAATTTAACATTTCATCAGTATCAAATATGAAATCTGTTACTCCTGTTTTAGAGCAAATATTTGGGGAAAATTGCCTTATCCCTGGAATAGATGGAGAAATCCAAATAAACAGAAATTTCTTTTTTATAATTTGCCAAAATGAAATGTGCACTTTTGGAAGAAATGATTTACCAGAAAAAATTAAGTCTAAAATTAGAATTTTATTATATCCTCCACAAACTGGAGAAGAATTACAAGATATTTGCTTATCAATTTATAATTCACTTGATACAAGCCAAAGAAAAAATATTAATGAAAGTGATGCATATAAAAAAGCAAAATTATGTGGAATGTTTCTTGATAAAATAAATAAAAAATCAATAGTAACAAAATGGTCTTTAAGAGACATTTATAAATTGTTTAATAGAATATTAAAGCAATACAAAACACCAGGCAATTATCATGGAATTGATTTTGAGCATCAAATTCTTTTTTATGTAATGTCTTCCGTAGAAGAAGGTGCAAAAGAAAAGGTTCTCCCTGAATTAGTTGATGTCATTGGGGAAGTTTTTAAATTAGGAGAAAAAAAGAATGAACTTATTGAAATTTATAATACTAAAGCGGAATTAAAATTTGGAGCTCAAAAACAAAGAAAAGATGAAGGTAAATCATGTATTTCAGTTTTTATTCAAAAAAAAAGTTGTGAAATATATTATAGAGATTTAGTGAAAACTAAAAATAAATTAAAAGAAGATTTCACAGAATCAATTTTAGGCCTTCATAATCTCCTAGAAGGATTATTTAATATTTTAATTTCACATAATGAAGAACCTATTCTTATTGCAGGAGATACTTCATATAAAACTTATTTAGCTCAACTTTCTTTTAAAGATGATAAAAACAGTTATGAAATTGTATCTTTAAATCAAGAATCAACTATTCCACAATTACTAGGCTCATCTTCTTTCTTTACTCCAGAAGATGCTAAAAAGTTTTATCTTAAGCAATTATGCAATATATTTAATGAGAATAATCCAATTGAATATTTAAATTTACTTGATGATTGGGAGGGAAATAAAGGACAAATAAAGAAATATATTGAAGGTAAAAGATTAAAAATGGAAAAAAATAGTTCTTTTGATTATGCAGTTGAACATTTATCAAATTTATTATTTAATGAGAAGCAGAAAAATGATGAAAATAATATAATAAATATGAGTTTGGAATTTTTACCTGGTTTATTTTTATCAGCTATTTTAAGAAAAAAATCATTAATCTTAAAAAATTTGCCTAATGTTCCAACTGTTGTTTTAGAAAGATTTAATGAACTTTTTTCAGGTGTACATATTTTAACATTAGTAGAAGATATTCAAAATACCTTTACTAAAGAAGGAAATAAAGAATTAAAAATAAGTAATAATTTTAGAGTAATTGCAACTTGTAAACCAGAAAAAGTAAATAATCTTTCAGAAGCTCTATTATCTAGATTTACTATTATTTATATTTCTCCATATGATGAAAATGAAGAAAAAAGAGTATTAAAATCTGAAAGTAATCAAGATTCAATGATTATTTCAAAATTAATTGAACAATATAAGTTATATTTTACAGAACAAACTATTGCATTTAATCTTTCCCAAATGATTGCATGTAAAAAAATAGTTTCTAAAATGGATTATTTAATTAAAGAGCATGAAAAAAATATTAAAATATGCCTGTATACATTAATAAAAGGCTTCCATGAAAAAAGGACAGATGAAATTAATGAAATAAAGCAAAAATTTGAAGTTTCTTTTATTCCTTCAATTGAAGGCGAATCTCCCTTTGAATATATAGAAAAAAACAATAAAATTAGATTGATGTCAAAACTAACACAATTATCAATGCATGTAATTAAAAAAAATAAAATCAAAAATAATGAGCCTGGAATTGCATTCACTAATCAATTTATAGAAATAATTGATACAATTTTATTTGGTTTAAGCACATCTACTCCAGTAATTTTAGAAGGAAATTTCGGACAAGGAAAAAAAACAGCAATAAATTATATAGCAGAAAAATTAGGATTAGAAGTAATTAATATAGTAATTTCAAATTCAACAAAAGTTGAGGATTTATTATGTAAAACTATTATTGATAAAGATGAAAATAAGGACATTATTATTACTACATCAAAAACTAAATTATATGAAGCCATTGAATGCAAAGAAATATATCCTAAAACTCTTGTTGTTTTGGATGGAATAAATAATGCTTCTCCAGCAGTTTTAGAAACTCTTTCTTCAATATTTGGAGAAAAAGGAACTACCATATTATTACCAAATGGTTCAGTTCTAGAAAAAGGAAATTTAAATTTAATAGGTATTTTTAATAAAGGAAAAGACTCAACGAGAGAAAAACTTCCACCTTCAATAATTTATAATTCAATATATCTTATAGTAGATGATCCAACTCCTGAAAATATTAAAAAAATAATAAAAGTATTGTTTATTCAAAATAATCTTGAAAAAGAAATAGAAAAATTTCAAGCAGATTTTATTAAAGCAAAAAATATTTCAAATGAAGTTTCAGGAGAACTCCCATTAACTTTAAATGAAATAAAAAAATATTTACATTTTAGAACTAGTATTCCACAGTTAAATAAATCAATTTTTTCACTTTTTATTTTTGCTTATCATTTTTCTGAAAAATCAAATAGAGATAAAGTTATAAATGAATTAAAGTTAGATAAATTAGCTTTTAATCCTGAAATTAAATATGATGGAAGTAATAAATTTTTTATTTTTAAAACATCTAAAAAAGGCGCTTGTGACGAAATTAAAGTTGATGTTTATAATCATAAAATGATTCGAAAATATGGAGCTAAAAAATTAGAAATTTTATTTGATTCATTAACTCTATCTGAAAAGTATTGCATTTTACTTTTAATTTGTTCCTTAAAAGCAAATAAAACTGTAATTTTACAAGGGGCAACTGCATCAGGGAAATCTTATGTTATTTTGAATTTTTCTTTAATTCTTGGACAAAAATTAAATATTTATCAAATGAATTCTAATTCTGGAATGTCTATTCTTACTGGACAATCAATTATAAAACCAGAATTTGATTCAGATGAAATTTATCTTTTAAAAAAAGTATATAAATCAATTAAATCCTTTTTTACTACTAAATATAATCCTAAAAAAGATTACAAAAAAATACTTAAAAGTATTGAATATAAACTCAAGCATCAAGAAAAATATAATTATTCTGAAGAAGATATTAGCAAATTGAAAAATGCAAGTAAGATTTTTTTCAAAACTACATCTCCTCCAAGTAGATTTTCTCATCAAGAATCAGTTTTTACATTATCAATAGAAAATGGGGAATGGGTTGTCCTTGATGGAATTGAAATGGCACCATGCATTATTTCTGAAAAAATAGCCTCATTATGTGGAGATGTACCAGAATTAAATATTTTTGAATCAGGTAAAGGTATTTATTTTTCAAAAAATCCAAAGAACCAAACAATTAAAAAAATTCATGAAAACTTTCATTTATTTATTACTTATAATCCAAATACAAAAGGTGTAATACTTCTTGATCAATCTCTTTTTAATAAATGTGTCTTATTCACTCTTCCTCAAATTGATGATACTGCAAGAGATGCTTCCACAATGCTTTATAATTCATTAGAAAATAAAATTAATCAAGGATTATGTGTTGAACTAGCTGCTAGACTCACAAATTCTCATATGAAAGCTGCTCATATTAGTAAATTAAATACTGAAAATTTTGCTGGAGGAATTCCTTTTACTGCAAGAAATCTATTGTTTATTTCAAAAGAATATAATTCAAAGAATGAACCTCCTTCATCTGAAGATGATGTAGCTGAACTAATTAATTCATGTCTTGAATTATATTATATTAATTCATTTATTACTCCTGGCCCTCAAAAAGAAGATTTTGCAAAAATGATAAATTTTTTAAGGTTGATAATATAAAAAATATATAAATCATTTTGAAAAATTAATACAAATAGAAATAAAAGATTAGAAAGGATAAAACTAAAATTAAGGAAAATCCAAAATTTAAGCCTGATATTCAAAGAAGTACTTTTGATAAATATAAAGATATTGTTTCGATTTTAATTAAAATTCAAAATGCTAGTGAAGGACAAGATTATACTGAATTTAACCTCAAAAATTTTATTGAAAAATGTATGGAAGTAAGAATAGAAGAAATTGATATAGATTTTATAATTCTTAATATTCAAGATACATTAAATTTATTAAATTATTCCAAAGAAATTAATCAAGATCAAATAAAGCATTTTAAAGAACAATTCTATCAAATTCATATTGTACAAGATTTATTTAAAGAAATAAAAAAAAACTTAAAAGATGTTGCTTCTACTCAAAAAGATCTTCAATTAAAAGACCCAGATCTTTTAAAAATTAATAGTTTAAGGCCAATTATTCTTAGGCTTAAGCTTCTTATTCAATTATTAGAATCAGAAAAAAGTTTCGCCACATTATTTAAGATAGAATTATTAATTTATAAAGAGGAATTAATAGAATTAATAATAAATGTTATAAATGATATGAAAAATTATAAAGATAAATTTGAAAATAAGACATTAGAAAAATTTGAAAATGCAAAAGATTCTTTTTTTAATTTAATTGCGGTATTATATAGAGAACCTTCTTTACTTAAAATATTTGATATAATATTCCCATATTCTCAATTTTCAGACAAAGAATCTCCTTTATATTTGGCAGGGTTTTACATTAAAGCATGGAATACATTGGCTCAAAATAAGATTAATTTTACTATTATTACTCCAAAATATAAATATGATTTTATTTATGAAAAATTTCAATATAATAGAATAAATCCTATTTTTGATTTTAATGAATCTAATTCATTATTATTATCAACAAAAACTTCTATACTTGTAAATGAATCTTCAACAAATAAAATTAATAAAAGCAACGGAGTGATATTTAAGAAATTCAGAAATCCAGTTAATCTTCAAAATACTTTAACAATGTTAACAGTTATTGATAAATTATCATCAGAAAAAGATTTGACACATAAAATAGTTCAAAGAAATTTCGAGGCAGAATTCCAAATCCCAGTTTCAGAAAAAGAAGAAAATTTGTCTAAAAATTTGAAACTTATTTCTCAAAATTTATTTTTTAGCAATGATACAAATGAAATTAGCAGGATTTGGGGATTAATATATAATTTAAGTAATCATCAAATTATGCTAGAATATCTAAAAGATAATTTTTTTGAGGTCGAAAGAGATACTTATTTAGTTGTAAATGAGTTTTATAAAAATATCGATAGTGAAGAAAATATTGATAAATATTGTAAATTTACACATGATTTAGACTTTTTTTTAAATAATGAAAGTAGATTATGGAAAAATCAAATTGGAGAAAAAATTAAAGATAAAGAATTAAAAGAAGATTATGAGTATATTATTAAAGAAATTGATAATGAATTACAAAACTTTGAAAAATTAAGAGATTATTGGCCGGTGACTATTTTAGATAATTATATTCTTATTCTAGAAAAAATAAGAAACGAAGTAAAAGCATTTCTTAAAAAAGATGAAGAGGATGAAATAATAAATCAACTAAAAGAAAAATTTGATATGCTAAATAATAAAATTAAAAAATTTATTCAGACTCAAGCAAAAGACCAAAATCAGAAAAGAATTTTGAAAGAGATGTCTGAAAAAATTAGTGAATTATCTCAAAATCCAACTGAATCTTTATATAAAAAGTTTGAAAATCAAGTGAATATTCTTTTTTCCTTAAATAAAAGTTTAATTAAAGAAAATATAGATGATATTCAATGGCCTCAAAATCCACTAATAGATACAATTGAGTTTAAAGATGATATAATTAAAATATTAAATGTAATTATTTGGTATAGTGATATTGTTGATAAATTAAATGCTATTTTTGATCCCTATAGTTCTGAACAAAAAATTATGAATATTTTAGTCCAATTAGGAAATATTCCTGAGATTTTTTCAATTTCAAAATATATTAATGAGAAAATCTTTGGATTTCAAAAGGAGGAAGGTGTAAGAATAAGTGAAAAAGAAAAAAAATTGGTTTTTCAAATGCTTAGAGGTCAATTTATTTTTAAATATTTAGGAGAAGATCTTAAAACGGAGGATTTAATTTCTTTGGTTCCTTATTTAAATAATTTAAGAAAAAGAATTAAAATAAGCAAACAAGAATTCTTTTATGGTTTTGAATTGACAAAAAAATTAAATAAAAATTTTAAAATTGTTTTTCCAAAATTTGAGCCAATTGATATTTTATATATATTTATTGCCTATGATTCAGATAATAAATATATTCCTTCTAATTTATTCAAAATGATCGGCTATAATTTTAGAGCACAAGATATAGTTGATATCAAGCCTGATTTAGAAAAAAAGGAAAACATGATTGATATTTGGACCAACATCTCAGTGGATTTATATATGAATATTACAAATGATAAAGATATCCCAATGAATGAAGGTACTGAAAAAATAAAAGAATATTTATTTAATAAAATTAAAGAATTAAATAAAGAGCAAAAAAAGGATTCAAAAAAAAAAGACATATTAACAAGAATAAATACTCTTTTTAATTGTGCTAAATATTGCGAAGATTTTGATAAAGTAATTCTTGAACAAAAAAATAATCCAAAAATATTAAAGCCTATATTTGATGATTATAAAAATCTAACTAAGGAAAATGATAGACCAATAGATGTTATTTCTTATTTATTTAAAAAAAAACTTTTAAGTCATATACATCCATTTCTTATTTATTTTTTAGTTAAATATAAAAATTGTTGCCAATCACTATTTAATAGTTTAAAAAAAGAGGAAATAGATCAATTATTTACTGATAATATTGATTATATACCTGCATGGGCATTAATTTTAAGATTATTATCTTCTTCACATATTATATTATATGATGATAATAATATATTAAAGAGTAGAATAGAAGATAAAGTCCAAGAAAAAATTATTTCATTAGTAAAAGAAAATGAGCAAATTAATACAAATTGGATAAATTTGATGCTAGAAAGAATCCCCTCAGAATTATTAAATAATAATATTCATATATTTTATATATATTTTAAGAATTTAGTTGGAAAACTTAAAATAAGTAATAATAAAATTAAAGATAAAATAAAAGATATTTTTGAGGAATTTTATTTTAATTTAATTGAAAATACTTTTAATGGTAATAAAATTGATGATTTTGTTAAACAGCGTTTCAATTATGAATATAATGATGATGATGATATAATGATAAATATTTTTAAAAAGCCTAGCAAATATATTTTTAACAAAATTAAAAAAATATGTTGTGAAAAGCAATTAAATTTTGCAAATCATTTTCAAGCATTATATGATAATATTATTAAATTTAATTCTTATCTTCCAGAACTTCAAAATAAAATTGAAGAATCATATAATGAAATAAACAATAATAAACTTGAAAATTTTAAATATAGTCAAGATATTAAAAAATCTGAAGAAATAAATACAATGTTTGATTCTATTGCAAAAGATATTAAAAATTTTAATAATAAAATAGATGATTTCAATAATTCACCTAATATTCAGATTTTAAATACCGAAATTAATTATTTATTAGAAGAATCCGAAAAAATAAAAAGACAATATGATATAATAAAAGATTCTGATATATGCCTAGAATATTTAAAAATTCCAATAAAACAAAATGAAGATATACAAAAAGTTTTCTATGATGAAGAAGAAATAAAATTATATTCAAAATATATATTTATTAAAAAATGTGAAATTGATGATGATTTTATTTCAAAATTTAAAATGGAATTCAAAAATAAACATTATCCATTAGCTCCAAAAAAAAAAATTAAAAAGAAATTTGTTGAATTACATACAGAATTATTACCACTTGATGATAATGATGAAATTAAAACAGAAGATTTAATTGAAAAGACTGATAAAAGAGATTCAAAGGAAGAGAAAATAAGTATTAATAATATTCTTTTATTTAAAAAAATAGAAATATTGAAAATAGCAAAGTTTGAATATAATGAAGAAGAACTTAAAGAAATAATTAAAATATCATTAGGCCCTGCCTCATATGCAGATCCACCAATTTTTTATTTTAAATCATCACCTAAAAAAGATTTTTTCAAAAAATTAGAAAAAATTAAAAAAAATTTGGAGTGTTTTCAAGGATTTATAGATAATTGTAAAACTGGAACAAGAATAGATGATAAAATAATTAAAGAATATGAAAACTTTTCACAGAATTTAAAAGATTTATTAAAAGATTGCACAATAGAAGATAAAGATATAACCGAAAAAATGATTAATTTATTGAAAGAAATAGATAATAGTTTAGTACCAATTGATAATGATTTAGAAACCTTTATCCAAATATTTCAAGATGAACTTTGGAAAACTATAAAAGATTTTAATGAAATAAAAGATGAAACTTTCATTTTTAGTGTTGATTGCTCATTACCTTCAGAACCATTATTAACCGATAAATATTTGCCAATTAATTTCAAAGATTTAAATGATACTGATAATGATTTCTCTCTCCCTATTATAAGTGAAAATAAAAAAGAAAATAAATTGCAATGTAGTTATGATAAACTAATTCAAGAAATTGGGCCTATATGTCCTTTGTTTTATTCAAAACCAATTAAAATTAATTTTCTTTTATTTATTGATGATGATTTATCAATTAAAGTTCAGAATTTATTGGAAGAAGGAGAAGAAAATAATGAAGATAAAGGAGAAAATGATGAAGATGAGAAAGAAAAATTAGAAGGAAAAAAAGAAGAACTAGAAAAGGGAAAAGGGGAAAAGGAAGAAGGAGAAAAGAAAAAAAGGGAAAAAGAAGAAGGGGAAAAAAAAGAAAAAAAATTAAATATATTAGAAAGTGATGAAATTATTGAAGATTATTCTGAACATGTTTCAGTGTCTGAAAAAGTTAAAAAGGAAGATAAAAATATATTACTAGAAATAAAAATTCCAAATGCTAAAAGGGAAGACAAAGAGGAAAAACATATAATTCCTTTTATTCTGAATTTTGAATCAACTAAAGGATTAAAACTAAATTTAGAATGCAAAATTACAGTCAAAACTATTCCTATAAAATCATTATTATCATGTAGTAAATATCAATTAATATATAAAGATAAAAAATTTTTATTAAATACAGATAAACTTTTCTCAGGAGAAGAAATAAATTTTGCGCTGACAAATTATCCAAATTCATCATTATCAAGATTTTTTGGTTCAAGAATCGTAGCTTTAGAAAATAATTCAGCTGAACAACCTAAATTTTCCAAAGAAAATACTAATGAAGTATCTTTGGAAATTCCAAAATTTAAAAAAACTCATGAATCTCAAATTCCAAGATTAAATTGTCTATTTGAGCTTGTTTTAAATGAAAATTATAAAATTCCTATTATTATAGATGCTATAATTATTCCTATTGAATTTACTTTTGAACTATATGATTATTTTAATAAGACTTTTAGCAATGGAGATACACCAATTAATATTTATGCTTCAGAAGAAATATTAAATCATTCAAAGCTATTTATTGATTTAATATTTAAAGTTAATTTTCCTTTAAAAGATTTAAATATTCAAGGAGATTTAAATGTGAATTATAATTATAAATTAATAGAGATAATTCCAAAGGAAAAAACTAAATCATTTACTTTTAATTCAAAAGAAAGTACCTTTAAATATAAATTAATAATTGATTCAAACTTCTCCTTCCCTTATACAAATACTAATTATAGAAATACTTATAATTCATATAGCGGATATGATTATTATGATAGTTATGATAGTTCCGATTATTATAATTCATATTATTATAATAATGATAATTATGAATCAAGTTATGGATATAATAAAAGATATAATAAAAATGAAGATAATAAATATATTGAATTTATTCTAAATATAAATAATATAACCCAAAAAATAAAAGTTAAAATTTTAGAAGCGCCAAAGATTGATGATGACGTAGAAATGTATATAAATAAATTTGGATTATACAGAGTAGAAAATAACACATTAAATAAAGTTGATGAACTATCTAATTATAAAATAGGTGGAACTTATATTTCACCATTTTATTCAAATCAAAGCCAAATAAAAATAGACTATTCAACTTCAACTATTAAAGGACATGATTACAATGTAAAGGCAAAAATTATTTATATAAGAAGTGATGGAAATGTAGATATTGATAATACTTCTAATGATTTTAAGCCAAGAGGAATTTGGTATGATTATATCCCAATAATTGGAATATATTCAGAAAAATGGATACCACTCTTGACAAAATATGAATATTATTACAGAAAATTTGATTTAGAAAAAAAAAATATTTTACAAAATCTGAAATTCCTGATGAAATAAAGAAAAAAGATCCATACAGCTATAACTTTTTAACTAATGCTGCAAAAAAAAAATTAAAAGAATATAAAAATAAATATAATATTTCTGATTCAGAAACAAAGAAAAATATTGAAAATGAGTATCTTAAAATGTTAAATAAAGGCCTATATAACCATATAAAAGATAATTTTTCTAATAAGAATATTTCAGATAAATATAACTTTATATTTTTTGGGTTTTTAATTCATCAATATACTGACAAAATTATTTCTATAATTGAAAATCATTTCCATCAAGAAATAATTAAAAGTAAAAATATTGCTGAATTATTAGATTTTTATCATAAATTTAAAAAAGAAAGAAATAACAATGAAAAAATTATTCTTTGTATTTATAACTTATTTATTGAATTATATACAACATTTAAAAATAAGTATGAGGAAATAAACAAAAATAATAATTCAATTATTCTTAGTTCAATACCTATAAATGAATTATTAAGTATTAACGGTGAATATTATAAATATAATGAGCCAACAAATAAAAATTTTTCTTCTTTATATCAACTTTCTAATGATATTGAAAAACTTATAAATCAAATAAAAAAATCTAAACAAATAACTGAAAAATCAGATGAAATAGACGAACTAAATAAAAAAGAAAAAATTCTAATTTCAAATAAATATTTATTAATAGGGGATAAAGTTAATATTTTTGAGAAAGAAGTCGATAAAGAATCTAATAGAGAAATTAATGAAAAAGAAAATAATATCAAAACAGAAAATATTACAATTACCCTTCCAGATATTAGTTATGATAAAAATGAAATTTCTCTTCAATATCTAATGCATTTTTATAGTAGATGCACATTAGGAACCAGAGTATTTCCTACTTTTATAAAAAATGCTGTAAATTTAAATAATTTAGATGATATTAAAATTTCTCAAAATTACATTACTAATTTATATTATTATTTCAAATCAAGGCCTTTAAAATCTGAAAAAGATTATTCTATTATTTCTTCAAAGACAAATGAATATTTTGAAGCCTTTAAAATAATGATAGGAAAAATGAAAAAAGCAAATATTTCTTTTGATTCAATTAAAGAATTAAAACAAATTGATATAGATAAATCAAGAATGAATACTTTTATTTCTTTAGAAGAGGATAAATCAATAGAATTAAGGCCTGATAAGTGGAATAAAAAAAAGACAAAAGAACTTCAAATTTTGCAACAATTTGAAGATAAATTATCAAGAAATATTAATTATGCAGCTGGTACAGCTTCAGTAAATAGAACTTTAACTTTAAATGAAAATATCTTTACAAAAAATCCTATAGTAAAAAAAAAAGAATTTAAAAGAAGTGATACAAGTTCGACTATTTTGGATTTAGGAAAAGATAAAGGGGAAAAGGAAAAAACTGATAAATTAATTACAAAAGTTTTTGTTAAAAAAAGTGAATTAAAGAATAGAAAACCAAAAACAACTTCAGATCCAAAAAAAAAAGATGGGATTTATTGAGGATGATACTGCTAAAAAAGAAAGAAAAATATTCTCAAGAGAAGATTTTAATAAAGTCAAATTTAAAGAAGAAGATGATATTGCAGATTTAATTGAAGAAATGGAAAATTTAAATGAAACTTCAAAATTTCACTTTGAAAAATCAAAGAATCCTAATGAAGGATATGGATTACCAAAAGAAGATCTTCTTAAATCTTTATCCCTTGAAAAGGATCAGCATTATCCTATTCATCAAATCTTAGAAGATAGTAGTTTCTTAACATCTCAAATTATTTCAAATGTATCTTTAATTAATTTAACAAATGAAATACCTTTTAGAGATATTGAAGCAAATATACTTCTTGATTGCACAAGAACAATAAGTGATGAAAATAAGTTATTTATGATGCTTATTACATGTGGTCTTACTTCAGCTTTAAATTCTTTAGAAATTCCATATTGTGTTGGTTTAATTGGAGATAGTAGCTTTAAAATTATTATAAAATCATTGGAAGAGCCTCATTCTGAAGAAGTTCTTCAAAGAATTATGGAATGCATTTTTATTAGTAGATATAAAACTGACTTAGCAACTTGTATAAAATATGCTATAGATAAATTTCCACATAATTTTAAAAATAGAGTTTTTTATACAATTACAAATGGAATGGACCCTGAATTAAGAAAGATTAATAGATGGAAAGAGGCTATATTTAATTGTAAAGAAAACTCATTTTCATTTATTTTTATTGAATCAAGAGTTTTAAAACCAAAACAAAAACAATATTTAACAGAAAAAATATGGAATCCATTTAGAGAAAAAATAAAGGAATCTATTTCTTTGGTAACTTCTACTGAAATTTCAATTCAAGACATAGGAAATTATGAAGAATTTAATCCAATAGAAACACTTGCAAAATGTATTTCTGATGCATTAATTAGGCAAAATACAGAAGAAAATGAAATTTTTGAGGCAACACCTGCTTCTTTTGTTACTGATCAATATAAAAAGCTTGATCAAAATCTTCTTTCAAATATTTCAATGTTTTTAGGAGAAGAATTAAAAAGATTTACAAATATTTATTATGCGAAAAAATTATTACCTAATTTAACAGAGCAACCAGAAAAATTATCAAATAATGAATACAAAAATTTAGTAAAGAATATTGGAGGAGTTATTACTTATAATGATTTATCCAAAGAAATAAAAGATGAAGTTTCAAATTTATAAAAAAATTTCAAAGTTAAAAGGGAAAAAATAAATTTAAGTATTATGGAATATATATTTAAGCCAAATTTACCAACACAGCCTGTATTAACTGATGATGGAACGCATATTGATGTAAATGAATTAATTAAATATTTCTTAAATCCAACGCCTAATCCTAAAATTTACAGAGAAATAAGAGATGGACTTGTAAAAAATTATGGAGTTACTTTGGTTATAGATGTTTCAAATTCATGTTTATGTGATATATCTTTTATGCATTCTATCCAAACTATTAGAATGCTACTTAGTTCTATTGGAGCAATTGATATTCCTTGCTTTGATTTAATAATGGTTGGAGATCCTGAGCCAGTAATTTTATGTTCAGAGAGAGCAACAAATGAAATTTTATCTGAAAGGTCAAATATTTGGGCTCCATTTTTCTCATTCTTTAAGCCAAAAAGACATGCCGATTTAGCTTCTGCAATAAAAGCAGCTTATGATTTAAATAGTGCAAGAAGAACTGAGCATACTAATAGAATTTTTGTTTGTACTGATGGTTTATATTCTAAATCTGAAAGAGAAGCTATTATAAAATATGTTAATTTTTGCATGGCAAAAGGTGTTGCAGTTTATGGAATTGGAACTGGTATATGTGCTTATGGAATTGAAGAAATATTTCCTAATATTATATATTCTTTGAATCCTGGAAATTTATTGCAAGCCATTTCAAAATGTTTCAGTGATTCTTCTGTTAATAAAAATAATAAAATGCCAACATTAACTTTTCCCCATAAATTTTCAAATGTAATAGATAATATTAAGCTTGCTCAAGAGAACAAATATTTCAAAGAATTAAAGAAAGAATTAAATGATATTATGGTATCTAATGACGCTTTTCCATTTTCAAATGAAGCAATTGAAATTGATTTTTCTCAAGGAAGAGAAAATCCTTCTACAGGAATTACAGAAATGTATAAAAAAGATTTATTAAAAGGACAAAAAATTCTTATTGTTATGTGTTATACATGTGAGCTTAATAGTTCTGAATCACCAAAAATTACTTCATACTATATTGATCATTGTGATGAAGGAGAAGAATGCATAAAAACTGCAATTCAACATTATGGAATTGAATTAGATATTGTCACAAATTATAATGATGCTATTAATAAATTAACACATCAATCAAAAGAAGGATATTGCGACTATTATGCTACTTGGGTTTTATCAGGAAGGCCTTATGAAGAAATGCCCGAAGATTCAGATCCTGGATTAGTCACTCAATTTATTAAAGTATTAAATATATTTTGGAAAAATGGTGGAAGTATTGTTTTTTGCTCAGATAATCAGCCTTTTACTTTCCAAACAAATCTTTTCCTTGAGCAGATGGTACTCCCTAATGGGGATAAAGTAAGCTTTAGAATTGGAGGAAATCATCCTGGAGAACAAATATTAGAAGCTGATGATTCAGGCTTATTAGAAAAGAAAAAAACTTTCAATACAAAAGTACTTCCATCTTCAAGATATGAAAGAAAATCATTTGCTAATAATTTATATCAAATATATGAAGGTAAAACAATATCATTTATAGGTAATGGAAATTTATGGGATGAAAAGAATTTTAAGCCAATAGATGATCCAAAATTATTATTACCTTTTGTTCCTTTTTCAAGAGATTCAGATGGAGGAATAAATTCAATATTTTATGCAGGGGAAGATGGCTATGGAGATCTAGTATTCGATAATTCATACACAAAATTCTTTTTAGAAATGAAAGAATGTGGCACATTTAGATATGTTCAAAATGTTGCAGCTTGGACAGCAGCGCCTGAAAGATGCAATGTTATTTATAATGTAAAACCAAGAGATTATAGGCCTAAAGCAGTTATATATGAATTAACAAGTGAAAGATTTACTGATTTCCAAAAGCCCCCACTTTCAGACTTTGATTTAGTATTTATGATTGATGCCACTGGTTCAATGGGAGGCTCTCTTAATATGGCAACTAAATATTGTATTGATATTTGGGATGCTTTAAAAATTAAAATGCCTGGAGTTCATTTTAAATTTGGAGGAATATTTTATAGGGACCCTATTGATTCTCCTTCTGATAAGAATGATTTTATTGACTTGACAGATGATATAAGTAGATTTAAATCATTTATATCAACAATGGAACCGTATGGTGGAAATGATCTAGCTGAAGATTGGGTTGGAGGTTATAATTTTGCATTAAATAATATACATTGGAGAAAAGGTGTAAGATGTATTATTCATATTGCTGATGCAGGAGCTCATGGTACAAAATATACTTCAGGTGATGGACATGAACCTGAAGGGCCTAAATTAGATTCATTAATACCTAAATGCGTTAGCATGGATTTTCAAATTATAGCCTTTAATATTGGAGAAGACGCAGTGAATTCTTTTAATCAATTTAAAAAATCATATTTAAGTTATGGAGGCAAACAATATATAATTAAAGAATTTGATCAGAATAATGATGTAGGAAAATATTTCACTGATTTGGTTATTGGAAGTGTTTCTAGTTGCGCATAATGAATAAATAGAATAATAATTATATTTTAATAAAGATTAATTTTAAATAAAATAAATAAACAAATAATTGCTTTAAAATAATTTTATTTTATATATAATCATTTTTTTTGGTTTATTTTCAATTAAAATTAATATTTTGTTTTAAAAATTTATTATTTATAATTTTAATTATTTTTTCAATTATTAATTATTTTAATAATTATTTTTTTATTATTTATTTATATTATTTATTTTATTAATTTATTTATTTTATTAATTAATTGATCTAATAGGCATCCGCAAGGAGTATCCTGTAAAAATATCTTTAAATCGTCAGTTGAATTTAATGATTT
>JAJNAB010025069.1:0-10019 GCA_023783335.1 Enoploplastron triloricatum | reverse complement strand
CCAATCCCCAATCCCCAATCCCCAATCCCCAATCCCCTTTTCTTTTTTCTTTTAAATATTAAATTAAATTTAATTAAAAAATTAAATTTTAATATAGTTTATTTAATTAAATAAACTTATTTATTTTAGATTAATTTTAAATCTCTATAGCAATATCTAATTTCATAATTAATTCTTAAATACATTTAGGAATAAATAGAATAAAATGACTTAATAAATATTGGATAATTATTATTTTTGATTTATTTCATCTTTTAAAATATCATAAAAATGACAAGCTGTTATAACACATGATTTATCAATAATTACTTTTTTTTGATTTTTATTTTTTAATTTAAATATTACTTTAAAATTCCCCTCTTCATAGCATAATTGTAAATTCTCCAGTTCATTTATCTCAATATTTAAAAGAATTTTATTTTTATCAGATAAAATTAAAAATATATCTTTTGTAACTATTAAAAAAGCCAATTTATCATTATAGCCTTCATTATTACAAATAAAAGAAGAAAAATATAAAATAACTGGATTTTCAACTTCTATTAATTTTGACAAAAACTCTTTTGCTGCGGACAAATCACCATCATAAATTTCCAAAGGTTTAGATTGCTCAATATATCTTGGAAATCTAAATCTTTGGTTTTTTAAACTTTTATTATATAATATACCAAAAGTATTTTTAGTCCCAGCAGCAATGGAACCACCTAATCTTAAAGCGAAAGCAAATGGAGAAATAGCAAGTCCAAAAATTCCAGTACTTAATCCTTCTATAAAGCCAATAGCGCCTGATTGCTTAGCTCTTTGAAATGGATTAATAAAAAATCCAGTAACCCCCTCTTTTAATTCTTGATATCCTCCTTCTATTCCCTTTGTCGCTCCTACTAATAAATTTTCTGGTTCATCATCTTCAATTTCCATTAAATGTACATCTTTTTTTCTCAAAATTCCATGAACTGTAGTGTATAATGTTCCAGTTATTTTACTTACTGAATCCATTGTTCCTCCCACAACCCCATTTAATAGGCCCGTGACCCCCTTAGCTAAACCTTTTCCAAATTGGATAGGACCTTGCATTAATCCTATTGTTGGCTCTTTTACTAAATCGATGACTCCATTTCCAATTTTATCTAAAAGATTTACGGGGTTTCCTAATAAATCAGTACTTCCTAATATTTTATAAATTTGGAAAATTCCTTCGGATATAAATTCTTTTATTAATAAAGATATTATTAAATTTATATCCATATAAATATCTTGAATTATTTTTGAACTAAAGCTCAAAGGACTTTCGGTTATTCTAATAAGACTACTTCCTAAAGAAATTATTGTATTTGAAATAAAATCTGGTAAAAATGATATTTCAATATTAGATAAATCTATTCTAAATGTTATATTTATTTTAATAGATGATAATATTAAATAATTTATTAATATTTTATTACTATCCCTATTTTCTTTTATTAAATTTTTTATAAATTTATCATTATTTTCAATTAAATTATCTTCTGTTACAAAAAGATCATTATTTTCATTTAATTTTTTTATTTTTTGTGAATAATCAAATAAAGCAGTATATCCTTGGATAAGATTAATAAGATTCATTAAAATAATTTGATTTATTTTTACATTCATTTCTTGAATAAATAAAGCAATTTTATTATAATTCATATATTGTACTTTATTTTCAGAATTATAATATGAAACTCTTTCAATAAATATTATTATAAAATCAATCTTATTTTCTTTATTTTGTTCTTCTAAAGAAGGTATTTTTTGTATTTTTGGATAAATTAAAGATTTCAAAGAGTCATTCAAGCAATAATCAATTTGGAAATTTTTTAAATAAAAATTAATTTGTTCTATAGTCTCTCCATTTTTTACTAAATTTGTTGTTTTATAAATTAATTTTATTCCATAAAATGAAATAAAAAATATTTCCTTAGGAGTTTCATCTAAAAAACTAAGGCCAATACCTTTTAAAATAATTTTCATTTCTGATAATAATTTTAATTGTTTTTTCATAAAATAATCTCTAAATTTTTTTCCATATCCTTTTTCTTCTAGTAAAAGATATCTGGATCCAGTTTTATTTCTTCTTACGGCAAAGATTATATATTTTTTTTTATTAAATTTAATTTTGTCCTCATTAAAAGAAGAATATGAAAAATTATGGTTTTTTCCTTTAATTTGGCATATTAATTCATTTTTTATTAAAGTGACATTATTCCATATGAAGGGAATATCTTTTCTTGGCTCTACTTTAATAGGGGGATATTCTTTGCCTTCAAAAATATAAATCGTTTCTGAAGTTCTATTTTTAATTTCCAAATAGGGAAATTCAGCAAAGGATAAAAGAATATATGTTGTTTCTTGATATATTTTAAAATTGAGCCTAAAATATAAGTAATTTCTATTATCTGTTGTATATGAATTCTTTTTATATTTTTTCATTAGTTCTTTATCTATTTCTATTTTGTAATCATAATCCTTTGAATCTTCTATATTGAAAATTCCACTCCATGAATAATTTTGGCCATTTTTTAATCCTATTTTAAATATTTTTTTTTCATTATCACCTATATATGATAATATTATTTTTTCATTTTTTTTAATTTTATAAACTATTCTATTTCTTTCTTTAGTTATTTGAGTATAATAAGCATCAAAATCTAAATTATTAACTAAAATATATTTTGGCTCAAAAATTAATATATTTGAATAGATAAAATCTACACTATGAACAGTTTTACAAGAAATATTATAGATTTTATTTTCTTTTAAAACTTCAATATTTTTATTTAATCCAATGGATTTAAGAATAAATACACTATTTTCATCAAATAATGAATTATTTGAACTAATATTTATAGTATTTAAATCCTTTAATGAAGATAATAAACTTAATTTTTTCTTTTGAAATAAATAAATAGATTTATGATTGTTATCATAATTAGGATCTTTAGTAAATAAATTAAATTCCATTCTATTATTTATAATATAGTCAAAGAATAGAATAAAATGAATTGATGAAATTGAAAACTGTTCAACAATATCAAATATAGTATCTACATCTTCATCAGTTTTTTTTACTAATATATTAGGAATTAAACAATTTGAATTTTTATCTCTTAAAATCACTTTTTTTAACAAATTTTCATCTGTATCTTCCATTAAAGGAAAATTATCTGAATTAAAAATTTTTCCATTATAATTTAAGCTAAGCATAAATAATCCATTTTTATTAATTATCCAATTAATATCATAAATATGCTTAGTTTTTAAAGGGCTTATACAGATAAAATTTTCTTTATTGCCTTTTTCGGCATTTGATTTATTAAATTCTTCCTTACATATAATATTAAAAGGAATAAAATTACTCATACTTATAATTGGCCTTATAATAATAAGATATTTATAAGATTTTTCTGTTGCTTTTAAATTATTATAAATATTTGAATTATTTACATTATTCTTTTCTTTATAAGATAATGCTAAATAATTTATATTAAATGAGTATGTTTTATTTTTTTGAGTTTCATCAAGAATTGTAAAGTTTTTAAGAATTTTATAATTATTATTTTGAATATTAAATTTTTGTCTGATATATGAAGAAATATATTCTTTATATTTTGGATGTTGCATATTTATTTCTTTGTTATTATTTAAAGAATTAGTTAAATTTTCTTTAACTTTTTGTTTTCGTTTTTGAATATTTTCCAATTCTTCTTCACTCAATTTCTGGCAAAAAATACATTCTAAAATATTATTATATAATAAATGCTTCTCTTTGCTTTTAATTTGTAAATATATTTTTTTATCACTAAGCATCCAATTCATTGGTATCTGAACTCTTTTGTCTTTTAATAATTTAATATATTTATCTTTAATGGTATTATCATCTATTGAAATTATTAATTCATTAAAATTTGTTTTATTTTCAAAGAAAAGAGATGAAGAAAATCTAATTTTAATAAAAAGCCCTGAAGTATCTATAATAACATTATAAAATAAATATTTGTTATCATTAATTTTGGTTTTGAAATATAAGATATTATTTTTGTTCAAATTTATATTTTGAATATTTTCAAATCCTAATATTTGAAAAGAAAAAGTATATTTTTCTGGATGCTTTTGCTGAATTTTTATTTGTTCTCTTCTAGTTTGGAATAACTGCTTATATGAAAAATTCAAATATTCACCATTTTTTAAAGTATATTTTTTATCATTTTTAAAATTAAACCAAAATATTATAGAGACTCCTGTTTTATTTAATAGTCCTAATAAAATTTTATCATTCTTTTCTAATAGTTCATTTTCATAAGCATTTTTTGATTTTAATTTAATTATAGATTCTTTATCTTTATTATCTTCATCTGAATAATATTCACATAAAAATAAATTGAGAGCTTTTATGCAATTTGAAGATATATTAAAATTTAAAATATTATTCGATTTTATTAAAGTTTTTTGTCTAAATATTTTATCAACTTGATAAGTTAAATATTGGAAAGGAATTGTTTCTATAATAGGTTCAAAACTACTATATTCTAAATTATAATAATTAAATTCAAAAATAAATGATATATCTATATATTTATATAATTTATGAACAATATAATTATTAAATGGTATTGTAGTCCCAGTTATTATCCCGAGTAATTCATTTGATACATTACTTAAATCTTTTGGATTTGTGTTATTTATTGATTTAAAAATCATTTTAGTTAATTTTATTTCTAATAGCAATCTTTTCCCATTTAATGAATGATCAAAAATAGTAATTGTGCATTGATCCATATTGATATTTATGCTACTTAGTGAATTAAACAAATTTACATTTTTTGTATTTTTCTTTTTTTTGTTAAAATATTTTTTAATTTTATTTAATACAAAAACTCGATTAGAAAATTGTTTGAATGTTAATTTTTTTTTTTTAATAAATTCTTTTCCTTGATAATAAACCACATTTTCGGGCTTTAAATATGGGATATAATATTCATATAAATTTTCATATAAAAATTTCATTGATTGCTTATAAAATATAAGAATATCTTTAAATTGATATAAACAAATGTCAATTATAATAGGTTCAATTAAAATATTTATTTCTGATAAAGACTGGTTATTACTTGCTATATTTGAAAATTTATAAGTGAATTGTATTCTATAATTTGATAGTATTTTATTTGCTTTTTTATGAAAAATAAATTTTTTTTTATCTGGATTATATTTTATTATATCAAAATCACTTTCATAGATCATCAAATTAAGATAACTATTATTTGGTCTGATAAACTTTTGGATTAATTTTTTATTTTTATCAAATATATTTATTGCTTCGCTATCACTAGATTGATCATAAAACATATTTAATTTTAAAGATAAAATAGGGCAATCTAAAGAAGTTGGACTATATGGCATTAAAATAAAATTATCTATTATTTTAATTTGGAAAATAAATTTATTTTTAATAATTTCTTTTTTATGTTTTTGTAGAATCAAATCTGAATTATATTTCAAAAAAGTAGGAGTACTTCTTATTTCATTAGAACTATTTTCAAATTTAGTTAAAGATTTTTCTGATTTTAAATTATTTTGATTATTTAGTTCTTTTTTTGAATATGTATTAAGATAATTTTCATAAAACATTTTATAATAATACATTGAAAAAATATACATTCTTGTTAATGAATCAATTGTTACTAAAATATCAATATTACATAATTTTATTTCAAATTTACTTTCTTTTAAATTGTCTGTGTAAATACATGAATATGAAAACATTTTATTTTCATTTGATTTTAAATTTTTATTCCTATTTTTTATGAGTGTTTGATAGTCTTTTATAATAATATATTCCTTATTAATATTTTTTTCTTTATCATATAATTTTAAATCTTTTATATCAATCTTCATTAAAGAATCTTTTATTGAATTCCCACACATTATATAATCAAAAGAATCAATTTCAGTTTCTAGAAAAACTAATTTACTTAAATCAGGATATCTTTTATAAATATCAAATTTTATTTTATTTATATTTATTTCATAAAAATATTCATTTTTTTTAGTAAAAAAATCTTCTTCTTTAATATAACTTTTTATTTTTTTTGTAGTGATAATTTCTATATTATTATCAGCATTTTCATCCTTAACTTCATCATTATCATCAATATTTAAAACTCCTTTTTTAATCAAATTTTTTTTATAACTCTCAATAATTTTTGTACTTAATCGAGTAAAAGTATGAGTGTTTAATTCCTTATCTTTTTCTTCCTGCATTTTATACAACATCTGGCTTTGTGCTTTTATTTGTCTACTAAGAATAATTAACAATAAAATTTGGAATTCATCTAAATGTAAATCTATTTTATTTATGTTTATATTTAAATAGACAGTATTTAATTTTTTATCTTCTGGGATTATTAATGTTTTATAAACAATTGAAATATCTGTTTTATTAATAATAGAAGATGAATATTTAGAAATAAATAAATCTTCTTTTAGGCATTCATTTGCTATAAGAGCATTAAATCCTTTAATTTTTAAATTATAAATATCATATAAATCATCTGAATTATTTGAATCAAAGACAGATCTAGAAAATGAATTAGATTCAAAAGATTCATTATTATTTTCAGGACAACTTAAAATATTTTTTCTAACTGTACTACTTACTAAATTGCTTTCTAAAGATATATCTCCGAAATTAATTATAATACATTTATTGTTATATATATCTACTATATTTTGAGGAATAACTATTAAAGGAGACATTATATTTATTTTACAGCAATAATTAGAATATTGATTTTTATTGTTTATTTTTTTATATTTTTCTTCATTTATTAAGTAGCCAATACTTAAATATTGATTTATATTTCCTTGGGCGTAATGAGATAAATCTGTGAAAGAAATTGAAGTAAAAATTGCTCCTAATATTTTATATTGGATATATTGCAATTCAAATAAATTTAAAACAAAAATAATTTTTTTTTCATTTTTTAATAATATTTTATAAGTATAATTTTCATTTTGATTTATTTCAAATTCAAATATTAATATTTTTTTATCGGTTTTTATTTCATTATCATTAGAATGTTTAGTCATTAATAATATATCATAGTTATTGCTTTTAACTATTTCTTGAGTTGCATTCATATCATCTAAATTAAAAGATAAATTAAATATCTTTTTGCTTATTGTAATTTTAATAAAAAAATTTATTAAATTGATATCAAGTATTTTTTTGTATTTATTATTTTCATCATTATTAAATTCATCATCAAAAATTATAATATGACTTTTCAAAATATTCATTTGAATTAAAATAAAAATAAAATTATCAGGCAAATTATCATATTGGTTCTTATCTTCATTATTTATATTTTTTTCATTATTTTCATTTTTATTTTTTTTTAATGAATATTGCTTGTTAAATATACTTTCTCTATTTCCAATATTTTGTTTATTTAATTTAATAATTTTTTCATTTAAACTTTTTTTTAAATTATTTAAATTATTTTCTAAATCTTGAATTTCATTTTCATTTAACTTAAAAATCCATGCATTTTTAGATTTTTTTATTTTTTCTTCAATTTCTTTTATTTCTTTATATAATTTTATATTTTCTATTGCTATTTTTCTTAATTCAGCAATATGTTCATATGACATTTTATCTTCTTTTTCTTTAGTTGAATTTGATAATGTATAATTATCATTTTTTAAAATATATTTAGAATAAAAATATTCCAAATATTCTAATATATATGATTTCATTTCAGTTTGATTCAAGTTTAAATTAAAAATACTTTTATTTAATCCAAGTTGGAAATAATAATAAAGATTGTAATAAGATAATAAATTAAAAAAAGATGAAATTTGTTTTATTGTTACATATATATTGAAATTATTGATATCATTAATATATATTTGATATTGCGGGTTATTATTTTCTAATTCAAAATTCATAGAAAAATTTATATCCAAATTTAATTTATAGAATATATATTCATGTGAATTTATATTATTTCTATGAACATTTAATTCACTTTGACAATAAAAATAAAAATTTGATATATCATTATAAATCTGTAAAAATGAATAAATATATTTTTTATATTTATTAAAATTTTTATCTCTAAAAGTAAAGTTAAAAGTTAATATAAATGGGATGTAAAGAAGCAGAAATATTAGATTATACTGTTTATTATTGTATACTAGAACCATTCCAAAATAATGAAAGCAAATATAAAATTAATTTAATTGCAGAAGAAACCTTAAATAAAGAAGAAAGTGTAAAATTATTTAATCAAATCGGACAAGCAAATAACCCAGAAATAAAAAAATTTCTAGGCCGTCCAAATTTCCAATCAAAAACAATATTTTATTATTATTTAGGAATAAACCCATTAATAAAAAATTATATTCAATCTTCAAAGTATGTACCCTTTAGTTTGCCTCAATTATCAAAAATATTTTTATTATCAACAGATTCCGCCAAAGATATTCCAAATCAAGTCATTGAAAATGAGACCAAATTTCTAAAAGCAAATAAATTCATAAATGAAATTATAGATTTAACAGAAGTTAAAAAAAGGTTTGAAGATGCTAATAACCCAAATATTACCGATGATAATTTATCTTTAAAAGAAAATACGATAAATGATATGGAATCTATCAAAGATAAAGAAAAGGATGATGAAATTATTATTTCTGAAGAAGTTACAAATAATACTTATATGACATTAGTTTCTTATTTCGAAAATGGAAAAGAAGGAAAAGATGGTAAAATAATTAAAAATATTAAATCAATTAAATTTGCTTTCTCCAAATTTCTAAATATAAATAGTTTTAATAATATAATGAGTTTATTAGAAGAAAAAGAAATTAAAAAATTTTCTTTTTATGAAAATAATATTAATGCTGATTTTGCAGGATGGAGTGTAATTTATGATTTTATTGAAAATAATTATTCTTTGCGTTATTTAGATTTGCATGGTTGCAATCTTTATGATTATCATTTAAATCCATTAACAAGAGGTTTAATTGATAAGCGAATAAGATTTTTAGATTTAAGCGAAAATTTTTTAACTATTGATGGTATTGAAATAATAGCGAGTTATTTAAAAAATAGTAAAACTTTAAAAATATTAAATTTATCCAGAAATGCTCAGACACAATTTAAATCTGATGGTGTTAAATTAATAATAAATGCTTTGATATCTAATCCAAATATTGAATCATTAGATTTTAGTTTTATGATTTTAACTGGATGTGGAGAATATGTAGGACATTTAATAACTAATAATAAAAGTATAGAAAATATATATTTACGAAATGTTCAATTAAATGCTATTGACTTTAAAAATATTTTTGAACCTTTAAAATTTAGTGAATCATTAAAAGAGATAGACATATCTTTTAATGATATGGGAGGAGATAAAAGTTTACAATCTATTGCTGAAGGAATAAAAGAAAATAAATCTTTAAATTCTTTAAAAATTGACAAAATTAATATTACTAATGATAATTATCAAATTATATTTGATGCTATTGAAAAAAAATAATACTATTAAAAATTATTCTGTTAGTTATAATTCTAATTTAAAACCAAAAATTATGCTTAATTTTTTCATCAAACAAAAGCAAGTTAAGCGCTTGGAATATGAACCTTTTGATAAAGAAAATCCAGAAGATAGGAAAAAGCAACTTACACTTGAAGAGAAAAAACTTTTTGAAAAATTTAAAACAGATAGGCCTGATATGGAATTAATATATAAATAATAACATGTAAATAGAGTATCATTTTTATTATTCATTTAAATGAATTAATTATAAATTATGTAATTAATTAAATAATTTAATAATTATTTCTTAATAAATTTATGCTTAAATATATTTATAAATGGGGATTGGGATTAGGCTCAGGTTTAGTATCATTATTAGTCTCATTATTAGTCTTATTTTCATACCCAGGATCATCATAACTCTCAGACTTGTGCCCAATACTAATTTCA
>JAJNAB010025068.1:0-10096 GCA_023783335.1 Enoploplastron triloricatum | reverse complement strand
TTATTTTATTTTCATTTTCTCCTTCATTATCTTTTTTATCATCTGTCTTCTTTTCTTCAATTATTTTATTTTCATTTTCTCCTTCATTATCTTTTTTATCATCTGTCTTCTTTTCTTCAATTATTTTATTTTCCTCAATATTAGCTTTATTTATTTCAATATTCTTTTCTTTTTTTTCATTCATATTTCTGTTTTTGTCTTTCCAAAAATTTGTAATTTTTCATTATATAATTTATTAAATACAAATGTTGAAAGAAAATGATCTTTTTCACTTTTGAATACAAATTGAGTTAAATTATCAGTAAATAAATCAGACAAATACTTTTGTATTACTGAAATTATTCCAACATCTTCTTGTTTAAGTTTATTATTTTTTATTATTTCATTAAAAATATCTATTTGTTTTGTTTTTTGTCTTAAAACACAATCAATTATAGAATTCATTAAATTTTTTTCTTTTTGTAAATATTTTATAACTTCAACTGAATACATTTCTGGATTAATAAAAGGAATATCTATTATCAAATCATAATTAAAATAAGAAAAAGCATTATAAATATTTTTCGTAAATTCTTTATCTAATTTAAGGCATTTTTTATATAAATCTTCAATTTTGTCTTTCATTATTTCTATTAAAGAAATATCTTCTCCATTTAAATCATCAATAAATATTTGATAAAAATCGCTTAAATGAGAAATTAATTCACCTAATTCATTTCTTTCAATATATTTTTCCTTTTTGGGATCTTTTTTATCAGATTCAAATATTCTATTCATATGTACAGAAAAAATTATAGCTTTTTTAATATTTTTATTTTCATCATCATAATTCTTTTCTTTTATATGATTTTCAATGAAAAATTTAATATAATTCATTATATCAGTTTCTTCAGGGTTAAATTTGAGAACAAGTATTTTTTTATTTGGATGAATATAAAATTTTTCTATTTCTGCTTCAAGCTCATTTTCTGCACTTAAAGAACTAATTAATATATCTGTTATAGTTTCTTTATTTATTTTACCAAACATTTCAGTTTCGAAATTTTCTTTATTTGAAATTTTATATAATAAAGGCTCATCTATACTTGTAAAAGTATAAATAACATTTTTTATATTTCTCATTTTTTTAATAAATTTATATAAATTATTATGCTCTCCTTGATTATAAAAATTAATTATTTTTTCTGAAATATTATTGTATGTTTGTTCAAATCCATTATATTTCATTAAAAGGATTATATCTTGTGGTAAAGTTAGGGCTATTTTTTCTAATACAAAATCTTGCAAGTCTTGTATTTGCAAATTCTTCCCAAGTTTTTGAAATTCTCTATATTTACTATATATAATTCCTTGTATTTCTTCCTTATCACAATTAACAAGTAATTTATTAACATCATAGGAAACTTCAAATTTATCATCATCAGGTAGATTAATTTTAACTAAATCATGAATTAATTTATATATATCATCAGCAGCTTTACTCATTTCTACAGTTAAAAGATATTCAAAAGAAATTACATGCTTTTCAAATCTATTTAGAAATGGTGCCTCCTCTGAATCTATAACATTTTGATCAACTAATACAATGCATTTAAAATCATCATTAACTAATGAAAATGTATTATTAGAACTTCCTATAGCAATACGGGCATAATTTTTAGTACCTACAACAGTGAAATTTTGATTGAATAAATCATATAAGGCTGGATAGACTGGCTCAAGGTCAGTTAATAATAATACTTTATTTTGCTCCATTTGAAGTTGAACTTTATTTAATATCTTTAAAGTATATTCTTCTGATCTTTGATCTTTTACAAATCTACTCCCGATATAAAAAGAAGAATCTTTATTTACGGTTTCATCACTTAAAATGGAACTTAATAAATAATTCGATATAGATGATTTAGATATTAATAATAAATATCTACTTCCCTTATCATTAATATTTTGTTTTATTGCTTTTAAAACATCATATTTTTTATCAATTACACAGTTTTCATATTTCTCTTTAAATTTTTCTTTAATTATTTCTAAAGAAGTTTTACCATTATCAAATTCAAGCCCTCCAAAATTTCTTTCTAAACTATCTATACCAATTCTTTCTTTAACATGTATATCAATATCTATATTTTGCTCTTCTTTTGCTTTTTTGAGTAATGCTCTCATTGCATTTTTAATAAGATGATAAAAATCTCTGGAACCATGAAAATCTTGTTTATTTGTATTCGAAATTTCTTTTTTATAAAGATCATAAGTGACAGCTAAATTTTCAAATAATTCTTTATGACCTTGTGCCACTTGCCTATTATAAGATTCAGCTATTGTTATTGCAGTCTGCTTTAAATCTTCTAAATCAGGCTGAGGTATTGATAAATATAAACCTCTATTCATTTTTGAAGCATCTAAACGCCAATTTGATATACCAACAAAAGCTATTTTTTTTCTTCCTTCATTTAAATCATATTCTAATTCTGCATGTATAACTTTAAGTGGATTATTAGGGGAATGTTCTGCAAGACCCATTTCATCGAAATAAAACATTGAAATAATTTTTGATAAGTTTTCTTCTTTTTCTTTTTCTAAAACTTTCCTTACCTTTTTAAATATATTTAATACTCCTTTTGAAGTTGATCCTAAGGATCCTTGGTATGAATTATATATTAACTTAGGTAATGACTTGAACAAAATATTATTTGATGTTTCTCCTTTCATTGATGAAAATAATAATTGAACACTTAAAGATTTACTACAACCTGGTTTTCCTACAATGAATAAAGGAACTTTTGCATTTATACAAACAAATAATGTAAATATATTTTCTAAAAGAGCTCTATTTTTGGCAATACCTTCTTTCATTTCAATATTATCTATAATATATTTTTGTTCTCTTATAGGCATATCAATAAAATTATATCCAAAATATTTATTCATTTTAATTGCAAAATCATTTCTGTAATCCTTATTTGTTAATCTTAAATAATAGCATGCATAAACACTAAGATTTATTGAATATTTATATATATCATAATCTGTTAAATTTATATAAAATTGATCTATTTTTTCGAAATTTTGTTTTTGATCTAAACTTTCAAATAATACTTTTTTTTTTCTTAAGTATTGTACAAAAAAATTATAAAATATACTAAATCGTCTAATCTCACGAAGAGAAACTGAAGAAATATCATTTTTTTCTCTTACATATTCTTGGGCTTCAATAATAGATTGACTAGCTATTTTTTTTAATTCATTACATTTCTTCAATTCATCCTGACTTAAATAATATTTTAAATCTTTACATTTATTTATTTCTTCTTCTTCTTGTTTTTCTTTTTCTTTATTTTCCTTTTTTACTTCTTCTTCTTTTTTCACATCTTCATTATTTTCCTTTTCTATTTTTATCTTATTTTTTTTTTCTTCAATTTCTTTCCAATAAAAACTTTCAATTGGATTAATAATCATATTTCTTATATAACTCTGTTCATCCTTTTTAGTTAAATTACCAAAATTAAATATGAAATTTAATAAAGAATGAGGAAGAGGATTAACTGTATAAACTAATTTTCTTTCCTTACTTCCAGGAATTTGTAATCCATTGGGTTCCTCATCTTTTACTACCATTCTATAAGGATTACATGCTCCTATAAAAGTAATACTTTTAGGTAATGGATTTCCTTGACATGAATGTTTTGTCATCATTTCACATATTAATCCCATGGAATTACATGTATTTATTTCATCTAAAAAAATCCATAATTTTTTCTCATAATATATTTGACCCATTATTTCATGGTTCTCTTTTATCTTTTTTTCTTTCTTTTCTAGAATTTCTGCTTCTTCTATAATACTTGGAATATATTTATCACCTTCTTTTTTACGCTCATATAAAAATTCAACAATTTCTTGATCTGTGATTCCTGCATGGATATTTAATATTTTCATTTTACTTTCTCCATTATTAAGTAATTCAGATAATTTTCTAATAAGAGAAGTTTTACCACATCCAGTTTCACCCATCATTATAACTGGAATATTTTCTCTAATACGAAGCAATATTAAAACCATTTTAATAAAATTATCTGCAGTAAAAACATATTCTCCTACAATTTCTTCTATAGATTTGTAATCTTTATTATTTTCATTTTTATCGGCATTAAGTATTGGATTTTTTAAATCAAGTATTTTTTTTATTTCTTCATAAAACATTTCTGATGTAAACTTACTATAATTATTTAATTCAGCTTTCTCTTTTTTAAAATTTACATCTTCTATTATTAAAGGAGTTGTTTTTAATTCTAATAATTCTTTATATTCATCCTCCTCAGGTTTACATGTTGTTATAATACTAAATTCTTGTCCTTGTCCTTCATGGAAAAATATAAGAGATGGTTTAATTTTATCAAAAGATATAATTTCTTGGGCATCAGATAATGCTTTAATAGCAACTTCTTCTTGCTTTTTATCATCATAATTTCCTTGCTCAACTCCTACTTTATAAGTATTCATTTGAGAATTCAATAATTTATCAAAAGCTCCTTTAGTAAAATGTAATGTATTTTGAATAAAACTTTTTACCATTGTTACACGAATATCTTTCAAATTTTGTTTATTTAAAATATACCCATTTTGAATTAAATAAAGAGCACTTAATTGATAAACAATACTAAATTTTTTTAATTGTCCAGATAATACATTTACAAAAGAAATAATTTGGTAATAAGTTGGTAATTCAAATCCTATATACTTCATTATTAATTCTTGGCATTCTTTCTGAGATAAAGATTCAGAATCTAATTTTGTACCTTCTTTCATTATATCTTCTTCTATAAGTTCTTGGAAATCCATAGAAACTTTTTTAATATATAAATCTTTATTAGCTAAATTTCCATTTTCTAATAATTTCAAATAATTGCAAACAATTTGAATATTTGAATCTAATTCAGGAGGTACTATCAATGGAGGTAATTTAGTTATTGACATTTCATATTTATTTTTAAACATGCTCAATATTGGAAATTTCAAAAAGAAATCAACAAATCCATTAGGTATTTCAATTTTTACTTCTACATCTTTAGACAAATAAAATAAATTCTCATTTTGTCCATATAATTTTGTGATTAAAAAACTATATAAAAAGTCTTTCATTAAATCTGTTTGTTTTGAATCATATAAGTCTAAATGTATTGCTAATTTATCTTCCTTTTTGAAAGAATTAATTTTTTTATCTATTTTTTTTAATCTATTAATAACATCTTTTCTACTGAATTCTCCTCCAAAAGGGAAATGAATATATTTGAGTCCTGATTTTATAATTTTGTCTTTTATATATGTAGATTTCCCTACTCCACATTTATCTGAACTAATAATCTCAACTTTTTCATTATATAAAATTTGTTCATCTTTTTTTTTATCTTTATGTTCTAATTTTTCTCTTCCTTTAATTCTTTCTAAATATTGGACGATGGTTGATGTTTTATCTGAATAGGCAAAAGCAACGCAAGATTTCATTTTTTTCTCTTGACCAGTATATAAATTATTAATTAAGCTTGTTAATGCTTGTCTTCTATCTGGATTTAATAATTCAATTTTCCCAACCATAAAAATAACATGATATTGACATAAAAATGCCCTATACATAAAAGCAGTAATTTCTTCGGTAGTTGTTTCCTCATTACATAATAAAAGAGTTTGAGCCATAGGGGGATGATCTGTTAAAAAATTATACCAATTTAATATATGTTCTTCTATACCTTTTTGAACTTCCCCTATTTTATCATCTTCTAATAAATAGGTATATAAGCCAATAAAATTATCTTTATATTTTTCTTTAATAATATTTTGCTGGTAAATATTTTCTAATGACAAATTATTGTCTTCTAAAAATTTTTTTAAAAAATTATTAATATTTTCTAATGAGCAAATATATTTATTACCTTTCCCTATTTCATAATCATATTTATATTCTATTTTTTCTAAATTCACACTTTCTTCTACAATATCATTTGTTAAATATTTTAAAAATGGAGATAAAGATTTATTTGATATATTTTGTAAGCAACCATTTAATAAATTAAATTGCCTTCCATATAAATATCTTATTAATTGGGTTTTTTCATTACTATAATATTTAATTTGAATTTCAGTTATTTCATTAAGAATTTTATTGAAAAACTTGTTACATTCTTCATAATCTTTGAATTTATTATTATCTGTAGAATATTTTGGATTTGAATTATATATATCTACATAAATATTAATATTTTCACTATATCCTTTTTTTGAAATTTTTTTTAAAATCCCATTCATAATTTCAATTTCATTTACTCTTTCAGCAAATTTTTTATTTAATTCCAATTTTTCTTGTTCTTCTTTTGAATTATCTTTTCCTAATTTTTTTGTTAACATAGCTCTTCCTCTTAATTCTATTAATTCATCATAATCAATTTCTTGATTTTTATTTTCCTCATATATATAATTACCAAAAAATGTAAAATATGGATCTTTATTATTTTCAATGGATAATTTAAAATTAGATTTATTTAAAATATTTTTTATTTTTTTTAAACTTGCTTGTGATTTATCCAAATTTTGAGACAATATTTCTTGAATTTGACCGAAATTATTCGTATAATTAATAAAAAATGCAGAAATATTTTTTTCTTTCGGAACCTCTTTAATAAAAGAAGTAATTAAATCTATATCATTTTTTTGTCCTTCTCCATTCCCTAAAACATTATTCATAAAATTTGAGCATTTTTCCATAATATTAATTTCAGCTCCTGATAAATATGTATTGTCAGTTTCTGAAACTACCTCTTGTAAATGTCGACAACTATCAGCAGTTAATTGAACTATAAATTTAAGTGAACCTTTCTTATCATATAAAGCACTTAATATATCTAAATAATCTCTTTCCTCTTGATTTGGATTTAATATATTAATTCCATATTTTTCCAATGATTGGCCATATTGCTTTATTTTATCAACACCTATATTTTTTGATATTTCATCTCTTAATTGATTTAATTTAGTTGAAAAATCAGTTGGAATTCCTTTTAATTCTGAAATAAAATATAAGCAGCTATTTACTGTTTGAAAAATTTCTTCTTTTTTACTAAAAATCACAATTTCATCTTTTATTTTTGCGATATCTAAATCATTTATTGTTTGTAATTTGAAATATTTTTTTAATAAGTTTAATTCTCTTTCTATTAAATTATCTGCTAATCCCTTTATTGTTTTATAACATTCTTTTACTATTCTTTCATCTATATTAGTTTCCCAATTTGGCTCAAAAAATAATTTTAATTTTTCAAAATCTTTCTCAGTTTGGATAAATATTTCATCTTCTTTTTTTAATGGTTCATTTTCTTTCATATTTTTATAAAAATTAGTGAAAAAAATAGAACCCTTTAATGTACAATTTTTTTCTAAGTCAGGCTCAGGAAGTATTTGATGAATTTTATTTATATCATCTTTTATTTCTTTTTTCTCAATTATATTTAACATTCCATTTTTTATCTTCTTATCCAAATCATCAAGAAAAATAATATCTTGTGCATGCTTTTTTACATAAAAAATATTAAGAACTTCTCTTATTTTTGATATATATGAAATAACTTTGGATATTTCAATAAAATATTTTTTAATGGCATCCATACATTTTTTCACATCATTTTCATTATGAAATAATAAAATATTTAGTCTTTCTTTTAATAGTTTATTTTTCTCTTTATTCTTAATCCATAGATTAATTATATTATATTTAATATTTCCATCTTGCATATTTTTAGATATTTTATCTTCTAAATTAATTGTAGCTAATATATAATTTGTTCCATTTAGTTGTGGATATTTTTCAATCAATTTTTCATTTTGGATGCCCTCTAATAATTTAAAAGAATCAACCTCTTTTTTATCATTAAATAATTCTTCTTCTTTAATTACATAATTATTTATTTTATTTAAAATTGCCTTAAAAATTGAAATCGAGTTTAACTTTTTTAATAAGAATAATAAATTTTCTCCTTTTAGAACATTTTTATTTTGTAAATTTCCAATGAAATAATTTGTTATATGTTCAACTACACTATTAGAAATATCTTTATAATTTGAAGATAAATATAAATATAGATTATTTATTAATTCAAGAGATTTTATATCTTTTTCAATTGTATTCTGCATAAAATGTTTTGCTGAAGCTGTCTTTTTATCTAGACTATAAAGTAATAAACATGTCTCTTTTATAAAATTTGGGCATGAATCACTTGAATAAGTTTTTATTAATTTTTTAAATTTATTTGATATTAAACCCAAATAATTTTTATCCAATAATTTTTCATTTTCAAAATTAAATAATTTTAATAATTTAGAAAAATCTTTCATATGATTTATTTTATCAATTATATATTTTTCAGCTACATAATTATTTAAGAAAGAATACTTTTTAAAAAGGTTTACTTTATTCCATTTTTCATAAAATTTTTCATTTATATTTTCTAAATTAAATCCATCAAATACTGACAATGGCCTATAAGTAAGATTAAGGTGTTCCTTTCTGTTTTCAATAAAGTAAATATCTTCATTTTCAATAAAATCCAAAAGTTCTTCATTTTTTAATTGACCATTTTTTATCATTTCTATTGCTGTTTCATGAATAATACTATTAAAATCTGGATCTAATTCTTTATCAATTTTTTTGCAAATTAAAATTATTTTTTTAAGTAAAAGAAGGTTTTTTAAATTTTTTTTGAAATAATAATGATTATAATTATTGAAAAATTCTTCTTCAAATAAAATAAATTTCCCCTTTTTTAATTCATAATTTATTAATTTCTCAATTTCTTTCAAAATATTTTCAATATTATCTTCTTTATTAGGACCTGTTAAATAATTTATTTTTATAACTTTTTTTTCTTTCTTGCAAGCTTCATAAATTAAATCACTATTTTCATTTATGCATATTAAAATTTTTTCAAGCAATTTCAAATAAAAGAGAGAACCTTCAATTGTTTCAATAGATAAAGGATTTTGCTTTATCATTTGTTTAAGTAGTTCAGGAGGTATTTCAATACCTGAAAAAGCTTTATAATTTTTTGGAAGAATTTCTTTAAAATAAATCCATAAATCTTCTTTTGATAATAATTCTTGAACTTTATTTTTTTCAAAATTTAATCTGAAATAAAGTAATAAAGTATAAAATAATTTATAATATCTTTCAGGCTTATCATTTTTTTCACAATGCTTTGTGATAAGCTTTGGATTTTGCTCTATGAAGTCAAGCATTTGTTTATAATCATTAGGTTCAAAATTAGATGAAGGTAATAAAACTTTTTGAGCATTAAAGCACATTAATAATATTTTAATAGGCTTTTGAGTATAACAAGATTTAAAAAGCTCTAAAAATAAATCTATTTCATATTTTTTTCCTATTAAAAGACTTCGAGAATCTAATATTAAATCTTCTATAAAAGGACTATCTTCTTTAATATTTAACTTTTTAAAAGCTTCATTATAAATTTTTATTTGAAATTTATGATCCATTTTTATACTAGGTGGAGGATGATAAACCGTCCCTGTAAAGTCAATATAATCTCCAAAATTAAAATCAAAAATAAAATTATTTTTTGTTTCTTTGAATAAAATAATTCCTTCAAATTTTGAATCTCTAAAAAATCCGTCTTTTTTCTTTAGTTTTATGACTGCTCGATATTTTTTAGAGGGCTTATCATAGTCAATTTTTCTTAAATCTTTTTGGATTATATCAAAAGTAAATATATAGATTGAAAAATTTTCACCCATATATTTTTCTATTTTGGTAAAAGCTTTTTTAAAATTAATCATTCCACTTTTTGATAAGCTGTATTCAAGCTTAGGATCTAAAGAAGTTTGATTAGAAGCAATGAAATATACTTTAAAAGACCCTTCATTTTTATTCTTTTCACTCATTTATCTTTTTATATATTAACTATTTATGATTTATATTTTTATAATTTAAAAAAATATATTTATTTAAATATATAAAATTTTTATTATCAAATTATTATTTTCTTTATATATATAATTATTATATTTTGGGGATTGGGGATTGGGGATTGGG
>JAJNAB010025067.1:0-10146 GCA_023783335.1 Enoploplastron triloricatum | reverse complement strand
TGATGACCCAAAAACTTCAGGCAAATCTTTTAATTCTAAAACTCCTGTATTTGCAGTTATCTTTAAGTTATTAATATAAAAATCTTTTGGTAAATCTTTTGAATCAATTTTTCCTTCAGTTGTTACTGTAGTAGTAGTTTGCTTAAAATTATTAATTTTAATAATAATATTTTGTATAAATTTTTAATTTATTTAAAAAATAATAAATATATTTTATTTAAATAAATTCAATAAATATAATTTTATAATTATTTAATATTATGGTTTCATTTAATTCTTTCTTAAAAATTAAAAAAAAATATGTCTAAATTTCCTAATTTATTTTTAATTTCTCTTATATTAAAATTATTTAAATGCCAAATTTATTGCGGTATTGGGCAAATAAATTACAATGTTTCATTTCCTTCAAAAAAACAACCAAAAAATTCTGATGGGAATTATAGACCAATCCAAATTTATTTAGAATCTTCTACCCTTAAAGATTATATAGCAAGTTCTTACAAACTGAATAATACAATATTTGCATTAAATTATGTAATAAAAATTTTACAAAAATTAATAAAGGTAAAACCTTTAAATTATACAATATCAATAAATCAAAACGATTTAAATAATTGGGGATTTTCAAAATATGATCAGAATATATTAAATGGAATTGATACCGATTTAATAATATTAATAAAATATATAGATACACCAGAAAAATATTATATGAGTTCTGAACCAAAATATATTGATGAATATACAAAAAGGCCTATTGTTGGAATAATTTATATTTATGATAGATTTATTTCAGATATATATACTCAAAATAATTGTCTTTATTATACAAAAATTTTATTACTTCATCAATTTACCCATATTCTTGGATTTTTATATCAAACTTTTCAAAATTTTCCAGGAGGTATAAATAATGTTATTTTAACAATTAATTCTGATGAAAGATCGAATATTAAAAGAAATTATATAAAAACACCTAAAGTTTTAGAATTTGCAAAAAAATATTATAAATGTGAAAATATAAATGGTATAGAATTAGAAGATCAAGATGGCCCAACAAATTCCCATTGGGAAGCCCGAACTTTATTAGGTGAATATATGAATTCAGAACAATATTTATTAGAACAAGTAATATCAGAATTTACTTTAGCTTTATTAGAAGATAGTGGATGGTATATAGTAAATTATTATACTGGAGGATTAATGCGTTTTGGAAAAAATAAAGGATGTGAATTTATAAATATGGATTGTATAAATATAGAAAATATTTTATTTAAAAATGAATTTTTTAATAAAGATGAGGAAAAATATGGATGTTCTTCTGGAAGACAAAGTAGGGGATATCGTTTAAGTAAGGCTGTTTCTGAAGGAGATATTGAAAATTATGTAAGATTTGGAAAAAAAGGATATTTTGAAATAGCAGATTTATGTTTAGTATATTATCAAAATTCTGAAGAAGAAAATAGAAATGGAATGTATGTCGGAAATTGTAATAGGGGAAATGGGGGGTATGGTACTACAATAACATATTATAATAATATTCCTCATTCTAATTTAAATTTACCGAAAGAATTAGGGGAAAAATATGATTTTAATTCTTTTTGTGTTTTGTCATCCGTTTCTATAAAAAATACTAATGAATTTTATAAATTTAATAAAAATGTTATTCATCCTATGTGCTATCCAATGATTTGTTCTGAAAATTCTTTGACTATTCAAATTTATAATCAATTTGTTGTTTGTCCAAGATCTGGAGGAAAAGTTCAAGTAAATGGGAATTATGAAGGATATTTATTTTGTCCTGATTATAATTTAATTTGTACTGGAACTGTGATTTGTAATGATATGTTTGATTGTGTTGAAAAAGAATCATTAATAAAAAATAATACTTTTATTTATGATTATGATATTAAAACTAATCAAATAATCAATGAATTAATAGATGCAGAAATTGAAACGATAGTATATGAACTAAGTGATGATGGACCATGCCCAAAAGATTGTGAACAATGCAATAATTTAAAACAATGCATTATGTGTAGAGAAGGGTTTTATTATATAGGGATAAAAGAAGATGAAATAGGCCCAATTATTTGTTTAAATTTAAGTGATATATCTAAAGGTTATTATGAAATAAAAGATGAAAATAATAAAGCAATTTATTATCCTTGTTCAGGAAATTGTGATAAATGTAATAAAACTCATTGTTTTAAATGTAATAATTTTCATAAATTAGATGAAAATAATACTTTTTGTATAGAAAAAGTTAAAAATTGTGAAATTTATGAAAATATAACATATACTTGTATTAAATGTAAAGAAGAATATACTTTCATTGGCTTAGATAGAAATATTTGCCATATTATAAATAAAACAAAATATTATACTAATGATAATGGTATTTCTTATTATTTATGCAATACAAGTATTCCAAATTGTGATGAATGTAATAATTCTTTAACTTGTGAAAGATGTATATCACCATATTATTTTTTAGAAAATAATAGAAATGCTTGCTTTAATGACAAAAATTTATCGAAATATTTCACTGAAGATAATGGTATATCTTATATTCCTTGTGATATAAATTTTTTTTATTGTGATGAATGTACATCAAGATTTAATTGTTTAAGATGCATTAATAATTATTATTTAGTAAATGAAAATGGATATATTTCCTGCAAAAATATTAACCCTAAAAAATATTATAAAGAAGGAATATTTTATTATTCTTGCTTAAATGCAATTAATAATTGTGATGAATGTGATGAAAAAAATAAATGTAATAAATGCATTAATAATTATTATTTCCTTAAAGATAATAGAACATTTTGTAGAAATGATATAAATATTGCAAATAAATATTATACTAATGATAACGGAATTTCTTATTACCCTTGTGATACAAATATTGAAAATTGCAATGAATGCAAAAATGAAACAACATGTATAAAATGTGCTAATTCATATGGTTTTTTTATTAATAATTATAATGAATGTATTTTTGTTGGGAATAATAAATATTTTAGTTTAGACGGAGGAATCACTTTTGATTTTTGTAGTAGTATATTTCCTAATTGTGATGAATGCGAAAATAATGAATATTGCACAAAATGTAAAGAAAATTTTTATTTTTTTGATGATGATAAAAGTAAATGTTTAAATGATAAAAATTTATCAAAATATTATTTTGATGATAAAGAAAAAACATATATATCATGCAATAATTCAATTCCTTTTTGTGATAATTGTTTTAATAATAAAAGTAAATGTGTTGAATGCAAAAAAAATAAAGGATATTATTTTTTTGAAAATGATAGAACTAAATGTATAAATAATCTTAATTTATCTAAATATTATACTGAAGATGATGGAATATCTTATTATCCTTGCAATAAAGCTTTAAAATTTTGTGATATATGCAATGAAAAAGAAGAATGTATTAAATGTATTAATAATTATTTTTTTATAGGAAATGATAGGAAAAATTGTTATAATGAAATAAATTTTAAAAAATATTATAGTAATGATAATGCTATTTCTTTTTTCCCTTGTAATACAAGTATTTCTCATTGTGATGAATGTTTTAATGAAAATTTTTGTCATATTTGCGAATTATCATATATTTTATTAAATGAAAATCCAACAGAATGCTTTCAAGAATCATTATATATAAATAATGATGAATATTTCAAATTAAATAATACCCATTATAAAAGGTGCTCTTTATCAATAGAGCATTGTTATAAATGCAATTTATATAATTATTGCATAAAATGTGAAAATAATTATTTTTTTTTAAATGATGATCATACAAAATGTATTTTAGAAGAAAATATTTTACCAAAAGATGAATTTTTTAAATTTAATGAAGACAATTATTATTCATGTAATAATGAAAAAGGTATAAAAAATTGCCAAAAATGTATAAATAATATAATATGCCAAAAATGCGAAGAAGAATATGCTTTGATATATAATTTTTTTAATATATGTATTTCAAAAGAAGAATTAAAAATAGGGTATTACTATAATGAGGAGAAAACTATATATTATCCTTGTTTTGAGCATTGTGATGCATGCTTCAATAGTTTTGAATGTGAGAAATGCTCTGAAAATTATATACTTCTTAATGAGAAGACATTATGTGAAAATTGTGAAGTAAAAATTGAAAAAATTGAGAATTCATTTGATAAAAATTTAATAAATGTTTTTAATTATATAAATATGAAAAAAAATGCTTTAGCTTTGCATTATATTAATAGTGATTCTAATTATAGTATTACTTTTTTTAAAGCATGGGAATGTACAGAAGAATTATGGAAAAAAAATTATCTTAAATTTAATACTTCAAGCTTAAATAGTTTAATAAATAAAAAATTTAATATAGAAAAAAAGAATTTAGTTTATGCTTTCATAAGTAAAAATTATAAAAATAATTTAGAAATATTCAATTCCTCAAATGGTCAAAAAATAAATATTGAAAATGATTGTCCTGAATGCATTGAAATAGGATACGAAATAATTAATAATTATTCTAATAATCTTCAAAAAGAAATAGGAACTGTATTACTAAATAAAATAAAAGAAAATAATATTGATATTTTTAACAAAGGTGATAAATATATTAGTAATATATGCCAAAATTTTACAATTTCTAAAATAGATTTATCAATTAAAGATAGAATAAATTATTTATATATAGGAGATTATACAAATGAAGTGATTTGTACAGATAAAATATGCATAGTTGAATCATATAAAATTTCTGATTTTTCAGGAATATGTAAATGTAAAATTAATTCTGATTTTGATTATCTTACATCTACAAATATAAAAATTTTAAATTCAAATAATAATTCAATTCCCTATGAAATATCATTTTCAATATTCAAATGTTTCAAAAATGGATTTAATATATCTATATTATCAAATACAGGCTTTTATCTTTTTAGTATTTTTATTATTTTACAAATATTATGCTTCATTTTTTTTCTTTGTTTTGAAAAAAAAAATATCAATTTATCACCTCAAAAAAAAAATGTTGATTCATCAAATCCCCCAAAAAAAGAATTAGAAAATGAAATTTTATTCATTGAAAATTTTAATATAATTGAAAATTCAAATAATAATATTATAACTTTGGAATCTGAGGAAAAACAAATTCAGGAAAAAGATGATGGAGAAATAATTGAAGATATAAAATCATATTATGAATTTGACAATAGTACCTATAATAATAAAGATAAAGAAAGTATTATGACTGATATTAAAGGTGAAATTGGAACATTAAATAAGAAAAAAAATTCATATAGTATAAAAGAAGAAATACAAAAGCAAGAAACTTATAATTCTATTTTTGAGAAAGAAGAAGAAAAAGAAGTAAAAAATAAAAAAAAATTATTTAAAGAAAAAAAATGTGTTAAAATTAATAGAAGTGATATAAGTTTAAAATATAAAGATATATTATCTTTAAATATCATGAAAAAAACTAGTAAAAAATCAGAAAATATTTATGCAAATACTGATGGAAATGAAAGAAATAATAAAATAGGTTTTAAAAAAAAGAAAAATTTGAAAAATAAAAAAAATAAAAGATTTTCTGAAGCAAGTGCAATAAGTAATGAAAAATTAATAAATATAAAAGATAAAATAAGTTCAATTAAAAAAAGTATTATAGCTTCTCCTGATAATTTATCTTTTGAAAAAGCAAAATCTAAAGATAATTTATCTTTTTGTGAATTTTATTGGTATTTATTAGGTCTTAAACAGCCTTTATTAAATTTAGCTTCACAAATAAAAATGTTTAAAATAACTGAATCATTCGTCCCTTCAGGAATAAAATTAATAAGATTTATTTTTATGCTTGGTTTAAATTTTTTTATTAATAGTTTGTTTATATCACAAAAATATTTTAGTGAAAAATTCAAATATTTTGATGATAAATATAATTTGAGAATTTCAAATATAGGAATGGATATTTCTACTAATGAAAGATTTTCATATGCTTTTAAACATACAATTTTATTTTCTGTATTTACTTTTATTATTTGCTATAGAATACAAGGAATAATAATTTATTTTTATTTTAATTTGAGAAAAAGATTATAGAAATTCATTAATTATTTTCTTTTAATTTTATTCAATTTATTTGACAATAAATCTATTTTTTGTTTCAATAATTTATTTTCTTCATAAATATAATTATTCTCATTAATAAGATTTTGATTATCAGATTTTAATTTATTTATTAAAATTTTTTCATTATCATCATTATTATAATTTATATCTCTATTAATCTTTCCATAATTATTAATAATATTATCTAAACAACTGTTTTTTATTTCAATTTCAGTCTCAATATTTTTTATTTTCATTTTAAATATTTCAATATCAATTTTAAGTTTATTATTTTCTTTTTCATATTCGGATAATTGATTTTTGTAAGTTTTCATAATTAATTTCCTTTCTATGTTTTTTGAATTTAATTCATTTTTTATATCTTTCATTTTCTTATTATAATTATTATTTATATATATATTTGAATTTTTTATTGTAATTAAATGATTTTTTAAGAAATTATTATAATTTTTTAAATTTTTAATTTTATTTTTAATTATATTTAATTCATTTATTAAATTTAATTTTTCATTTTTTATTTTAAATATTTTTTCTTTTTCTTTTTTAATAATGTTATTATTATCATTTATTATTTTTAGTTTTTTATGAAAATTAAATATTTTTTCATTTAAATTAGATATTTCGTTATCATAATTATCTTTTTCTTCTTTTAAATTTATGTTATTTTTTTCTAATTCTGATATTTTGTTTTTTAATAATATTATTTCATTTTTAAATTCTATATATTTTTTTTTTAATATTGATAAATTAGAATTTATTAGAATTCTTTTTTTTTCAAGACACTCTAAAAGTAAGCAAAAATTAATAAAATTTAAATCATTTATTTTTGGAATATCTTCTTTATTGAATAATATATCATTATTACCAAAATAAATTTCTATCCAATTTGATATTAAAAATAAATATTTATTAATTTTGAAATATAAAGTATTTATCAAATTATTGTATTCTACACTTTTTTCTTCATTTATATTATTCTCTATTTTTTTATTTATTAACTCTTTTTCTGAATCATAAATATCTTTTAAGAAATCATTATATAATCTTTTAAATTCCATTAATTCATTTAATTTATTTTGTAATTTATTTATTTCTTTTATTAACAAATTTTTTTTTTCAAATTCTTTTCCATTTTTTATTTTATTAGATTTATTATTATATATAAGTAAATCTTCTTCTAATTTATTTAAATTTTTCCTTATTGCTATAATTTCATTTTCTATTATTTTTATTTCATTATTTAAGAGAAAATTTTCTTTTTGAAAATAATTATTTTCATTATTTAAAAATAATATTTTATCTTCAATTGTTTTAATTTCTTCACAATATTTTTTAATTATTAAATTTATTTGAGATATTTTATTTTCTATTTTTTCTTTTTCAGTTGTAATTATTCCTAATTTATTTTCTAATTGAAACATTTTTTTGTCAACATCTTTATTTATCTTTCCTTTATCATTATTTATTTTACAATTACTATTTGAAACTTCTCCAAATTTTTCATTTATTATTTTTTTGCTATTTATTCCTCTACTTAAATCATCAAGTATTAATTGAGTATTTGTTTTTTTATTTTTAGAATTATCTTGATTATAATAATCATTTATTAAATTATTATGATTGTCTTTATATAATTCTTCGTGAGTAATATTTAATTTCATTTTTAAATGATTAAAATATTAAATTTAAAATTTATTTTTATTCTACTTTTATTTTTATTAAAAATTGGCATATATTATTTAAATATAAATAATATCTTGAAAATCTTTTCTTTTCATTTATAAAAATATTATAATATTATAATTAATTTAAAAAAATGCAAAATTGTACTACAACTATTGATATTAATAATCCAAAAAAAAAGCATCCATTTAAAATAGATAAAATTCTGAATAAATTAAATAAAAAAAGAAAAAATAAAACAACAATAAATAATTACTTTGAGAATCATTTTATAAAGCAATACAAAAAAGATGGTCCATATGATAAAAATTATAATAAGTAAGAATATAAAATAAATAATTTTTTCCAGTAATTATGAAATAAACCAAAATAACCAAAGATTTTATAATAGATAATTAGAAATAAATAAACATGGAGATAAAAAATAGGCTCAATTAATGAAGGTGAATGAAGATGGAGTATAATAATATTTGCAGAAGAAATAATGTTGGATATATAAAATTAGGTATTATGAATTTAGCTCAAGAAAATTTATATATGCTAAAAAGATTGACAGAAAAAAAATCTGAATATAGTGCTAAAAAAATGGAACAAGATTATAAAAGAGTTGAAAATTATAAAAAAATAATGTGTAAATTTCCTTATATTAATTTTAGTAATCAAAAAAGAGGATTTTCAAGTGATAGCAAATATGATAAAAGCGAAAAAAATCCATTTTTGCCAACTATAAATTATATTAATAATGGTTATTTAGAAAAATTAGAAAGAAAGGCAAAAGATAAAATAAAGCAAAAAGAAAATAAAATAGGAAAAAATTTGTTCAAAGATAAGGATGAAAATAAAAAATTTGAGGAAAAAGGAAATAAATCAGACAAGGAGAAAATAATTAATATAAGTAGAAATGAATTTTTAATAAAGATAAAAATTTATAAAAAATTTGACAATTATATATTATTTAATTATAAATATAAAAACTCATTATAAAATGATGATATTAATATAATTTTTAATTAATTTTTTTTATTTAAAATTTATTTTATTAAAAAAAAATAATTTTATAATATTTTTAAAAAAGATTAATTATTTATATTCTTGAATTCATAAATTTAATTTTTTTACCATATCATCATTTAATTTATTATTATCAATTAATTGATAATTCGACTCAATATTATAAGAAGTCATAAGCTTTTTAAGTAAATTATGCTTTTTTTGAAATTTATCCATAATAGGCTTATTAAAATGTATATTATATTGTCTTTTTTCAACTAAAGTATAATTAGGCTCATAATATCCTGAATTAGGAACTTTTAAAGAATGGGTATTTATAAATAATTTAGTAGACCTTTTTTGCATTTTATTAAAATCAATTGCCCTATTTTTATTTGAAAAAGAAATAGTATTGAAATTATGAATAAAATGCCTATCTTTATTTGATTTTATTCCTAGCATATAATGAGGAGTTTCATTATTTATTGTAATTGTGGGCAATTGATTAGGATATTTTTTACATGAATTATTCTTATAAAAATTTTTACTTTTATTTTTATCATTAATAATTGATACTTCAGTAATAAATCTTTTTGTTTTTTCTAATGACTTATTACTTTTATCAGTATCGTTTAATAAATTACTTTTACTATTTTCTTTAGGTTGATAATTTAAATCTATGAGACCTTTACTTTTTTTATCTTTTAATATCATTTTACTTATCTCTCTTTTAATACCTTTATTAAATATTCTTCTTTTTAAAGCAATATTTTTGTTTTTTTCTAAAGATGGTTTTACAATTTTATAAGAAGGAATATTTTTTGATATTGAATTATAATTAGGATTATATTTTAGAGCATCAGGAGAATCACTTATTGTATTAAAATTCTTTTTATGAAAAAAATATATTTTATTATTCGCTTTTATATATGGATTTATTATTGTTTTTAGGTTTGTGTCATATGAAAAAATATCTTTTTTATCAATTTCTTTATTTTTTTGTATTCTTTCCATTTCATATATATCATAATCCTTCTGTTTTGTAGATGAATCATTTTTTAAATATTTCTTCTGAAACTCTTCTTTAAATTTTAATGTTTTAATAAAATATTTGAGACTGCTCATTTTAAACATTTTTTCTAATGAATTTCCATAATGGCTAAAACTTTTGATTTTTGGAATTGAATCAAAAAAATTTATTAATTTTAATGGTTTCATTTTTTTATTTATTTTATTTAATTTAAATAATTTTTTTTCAATTATTGGAACAAAAATATTCTAAGAATGGGGATTGGGGATTGGGGATTGGGGATTGGGGATTGGGGATTGGGG
>JAJNAB010025066.1:0-10153 GCA_023783335.1 Enoploplastron triloricatum | reverse complement strand
AATCCCCAATCCCCAATCCCCAATCCCCAATCCCCAATCCCCAATCCCCAATCCCCATTTAACGAATCAAAAATTTAAATATTGAAAAACATAAAATAATTAAATTCTAAATAAATATAAAAAATAATTAATTATTTTTTAAGAATGTTATATCTAGAAAAAAAAATTTAAAAAATAAAATACACATCCCTAACCAAATGAATAGAGATATGAAAAACATTCCACACCCATCATCAAAGACTTATAACGCCACAGAACAACGCATTTATACCCGCTTCCATAGAAAACCGCAAGTAAATCAAACTACTCTTCCCACAAATAAATCATTTAAATTTGAAACAACTCTTGAACAAGAAAGTATAAATAATTATATTTCAAATATTTATAAAAAGAAAAAATATTGCGGGGTTTTAGACGCAAATGCCCCAAATAGTAAAAATATTTTCGTTGAAACTGATTCTGAAAACCAAAAAAAACCAATAGATCTAGATGATTTCCAAACCAGTCAAAATAAAAAAAGTACTCAATTATTAATTGCTAAAACTGAATCCCAATTTCCTGAAACTTTTAATTCTAAAAATGTTTTTAAAAGAAGAGACGGATTTGTTAGTGGATATTATGTAAAAGTTAACAAAACTAAAAATCAAAATATATTAAATGATAAATATAATACTACTATTTCAAGAAGTAAAATTGTTAAAAAATTAATTAATACTCCTTCCCAAGAATCTGAAGTAAAAATACTTACTGAATTTAATAAGGGAGCTCAAACTCAAATAAGAAAAAAAATGGAAAAAAGAATATATCAAAATCAAACTTATAACACTATAAATAAAGAATATTTAAGAAAGGAAATAGATATGGATGAATGGCCTTCCATTGAAAAAGGTCAAAAATCTATAATATATACTAGAAATATGGATATTCAAAAAGGTGGAAAAGAAATTAAAACTGATTCAAATGATACAGAAAATCAAAACCAAAATATAAATTTAAATTTAAATCAAAATCAAAATGAAAGCCAAAATTTTTATCAAAATCAAAATCAAATTCAAAATGGAAAATATCCTTCTGGTATGGTTTATAATAGAAGAACAATTCCAGATTTGAAACCTTCTTATTCAAAATCAAATTATTCCGAAATTTCTGAAGATATTTTTAATCAATATAAAAGACAACTACAAAATGAAAATGAAAATAGGAATTATTTCAAAGCGGGAAATGCGTCTGAATTAGCGTCGCCTTATGAATATAATAATACTAATGAAAATATTGAAAATCCTGTTTCGAGTGAGGAAGAAACTGATAAAAAAGCTCAATTAATATTTTATAATAAAGATGATTATCAAAAATATATGAATAAAAAAATCATAGGAACTGATTTCAATAATAATAATGTTATAGAAAATGATCAAGGAGGAAAAGTTGATCTTAATTATGGATTAATTGCTAAAAAAAAGGCAACTGAAGTTAGAAAAAGAACAATACTAATTAAAAAAAAAGTTAAAATTACCTCTATTGAAGAATTAATTACAAGTGATACAACTAAAATGGAATTAATTATAAAATTACAAAGATTTATTAAATCCTATTTATATTTAAGAGAATTATGTGCAATGAAAATTCAAGCTGTTTGGAGGGGAGGAAACACCAGAAAAATAATGGATTTATACAATGATATCGACGAATTTATATATCATTTATCCAAAGTTCAATTTAACCATTTTAACAACGATTTTTGTTTTTTTATAAGACAATTATTTAATATATATAAAGCAAATGTTTCAAGTGGAAAAAAACAATTATATGATATTGAAAATGATGAAAATGAAATTAAAAAAGAAGAAGAAGAAGAGGAAGAAGAAAATGAAGACGAAAATGAAAATTGTATGGAACAAATAAGTTTAGAAGATATAGAACAAAAAGAAGGAATGGAAGGATATTTATATAAATTTCCGGAGGGTTCCTGTTTTGACCAAGAAAAATTAATGCCTGAAAATGAAATTGATTTATTTGTCGAAGCTTCTTCATCTCCATATAGTTTAAAAAGAAAAAGAGAAAAAGAAAAAAGATCTTCTAAAGATTACGAAAAAATTTTAAGAGATTATGAAGATTTATATCAAAAATATAATGAATTAAAATCAAAAACTAATAAAACTAGTACTAATTATGTAAAAATAAATAAATATATTATTCAAAAAAAAGAAAAAAATGGATCTGAATCAACTATAGGTTCAAATAAAAGTGAGAATAAATTTAGAAAAATTGGAAGAATTACTACAAATTCGCGGGAAAATTCGAGAAAAAAAAAATTAATCTCCGAATTTAGACGTAATACAGGCGACAATGGCAAATATTTAACTTTTTCTCATGATTATGATGCTGATTTGGATATCAATAGGGATGATGATTTTTTCAATCAAGAAATGAGTTATGATGACAAGGATAATAACGGATCTCTCATAAAAGAAAAAAAATTTAGTTATTTCAGTATTCATTCAGATGAAAATAGTAAATATTTTGATAACGAAAACCCAAAAGAAAGAGAAAGAGAAATTAAAGAAGGAGATATTTATAAAGTTAATATTAGTAAAAATAGCGGATATTCCAAATTTAATAATTCGTCAAAATATACCAGAAGTTCCTCAAGGCAAGGAAATTCAAAATTGCTGGGACTTCGAAGGTATGATAAATCTAATAAAAATGAATCTTCACAATCTCCTTCTGTTGAGAAATCCAATAATTATATTGGTCATCATAGCAAAACGTTCCCTAGAAAATATAATTATAATGATACAGTTAATAATATATTAATTATACCAAAGCATGAAGAAGATTTTAAAATAATTAATACAAATTTATTTTTATCTCCAAAAGATAGAGAAGAAAATAAACATATTAAAGATATTCGCACTGATATTGCAACAACACCTAAAATGAAATTAGAAGAAAAAAATTGGAATGAAATTATTGAATGCATTCAAAATGAAGGATTAGAAATCCCCACAACAGTAAAAAGAGGAATTCAAAAAGAAGAAATAGAAAAAGAAAAAAGAGAAATATCAACTGAAGTTACACCTGATTTATATTTATATAATACTAAACCTATTACTAATGAGCAATTTAATTTAAATAAAACCATAAAAGAAAAAAATCCTCTTGAATTAGATAAAAATGTGGTAAAAATAAATATTATAAAAAATAAAATATATAAAAAGCCTAGAAAATTTTTGGTAAAAAAGAATGAAGAATTTAATATTGAAGGAACTAATAAAAAATTTAATGTTTTAGAAAAAGAAAAAAATAATGAAATAAAAATTGATAATAAAGATTATTTAAAAAATAAATTAAATAAGATTTTTGTTGAGCATGAAAATGAAATATATATTTTTAAAAATAGAAATTCTATTAGAAAAGAAAAATCTCTAATAAAAGAAATTGAAGAAAAAAATAAAGAAATTATTATGATTAAAAAAGAATTAGAAGAATTTAAAACTAAAGTTAATAAGGCTAAAATATTCAGTTCAAATTTAGAAATCAATAAAAATTTAAATTCTTTGAAAATTGAAGGAATTAAGCCTAAATTTAATGAATTATTAATTAATATAAATAAAGATATTCAATTTTGCATTAATCAGGTAGAGCAAAATAAAAAAATTAATTCATTAATAGAAAATAAAATAAAAAAAGAAAAAGAATGGAATAATTTATCTATTAATAAAATCAAAAATATTGAATTAAAGGAAAAAGAAAATATTGATTTAAGAGATTTAGAAACATTTTTAAAAGCAAAAAATATAGATAAAAATTCCTTAATGAAAGAAAAAATACAAAAGGAAAAGCAAAAAGACTTAAATAATTTAGTAATTAATAAGATTAATAAAATAGAAATAGTTAAAAAAGGAAAAGATAAAAATAAAAATATCATTCCTATATCTAATGAAGAATTTAAAATAAGTAATATTATTAAATTAAAGGAATTTAATAAATTAGATATTCAGTCTCATAACTTAGTTATTGACAAGGAAGAAAAAACTCCAGTAATTTATAATAAAGATAAAAATATTGAATTTAATATTGAAGGAAAAAATAAATTAGAATCTGAATTTACTAAGAATATGATGTCTAATGAAAATCAATTATATATTAAAGGAATCAAAAAAACGAAAAAAAAAGTTTTATCCAAAGAAACAATTTCAGAAAATGAAAAAATTAAAGAAAAAGATGAACAAAACAGATTACAAAAAGATGAAATAATTCCTGAAAAAAGTAAAGAAAATATCAGAAATATATACAAAAAGAAATTAAAAGGAAAAAAGACAATAGATAATATTATTCAAAATAAAAAAAAATTACAGCAAATTCAAAATATTGATAATTGTATCAAATTTAACATTGATAGAATATATGAGAATAAAAATATTTCAAAAGATTTAGAAAAAGAAAATCTTGAAAAAATGCAAAAAGAAGATAATTTAGATGAAAATAATATAAAAAATAAAAATAAATCAAAACAAAATATTATTTTACAACCTGAAGAACAAAATAATAATAGATTTACAGTTACAAGTACAAAAAAAGCAAAAGAAGAAATCACTAATATTACTAATAAACAATCACAAAATAAATTAGAAAAAGATGAAAAAATAAAAAAAGATAATAAAAATAAAGAAGGAGAGGAAGAAGAAAAAAATGTTAAATCTGAAAGAGAAATTAAAATTTCTACAAAGAAAGTTTATAGGAAAAATATCATACATAAAAATGAATTTAAAAATAATTTAATTACTTCTGAAAATCAGATAAATATTTCTGGAAAAGGAAAAATTAAACCTATTTTAGAGCCAGAATCTCAAGAAAATAATAGATTCACTATCAACAAAAATATAAAAGATAATATTAAAAATAAAGATAATGAAATTGATTTAGAAAATATTAATAAAGATGAAATTATTGTTAAAAAACTTAAAAATATTCAAAAAATTGAAAATTGTATTCAATTTAATATTGATAGATCATATAATAATAAAAATATTTTATTAAAAGAAGACAATAAAGATAATAAAGATATTAAAATTGAAGAAAATAAAGATAAATCTTATGATGAAAAATTAGATTTAATAACCGATAATGAAAAAGAAAAGGCATCAAATAAGCAAAAACAAAAAGGAGAACCAACAGATGAATCTAATTTAATAAAAAATCAGAAACAAAAACAATTTATTCAATTAGAGCCCGAAGAGCAAAATAATTATAGATTTGAAGTTTTAAATGAATCAAAGAAAAAAAATATAAACGAGAAAAAACCAGAAAATGAAATTCAACAAAAAGAAATTTCTCTTAATATTATTTCAGATAAATCAAAATCAAAAGATAAATTGAAATTAGAAGTATCCAAAAATAAAGAATTAAATATTATTCAATCTGAAAGAGAAATCAAAATTTCAACAAAGAAGGTTTATAGAAAAAATATAAAGCATATATTTAAAAATAATGAAATTATTTCAGAAAATAAATTGAATATTAGTGGTATTAAAAAGGAAAAACCTATTCTAGAAAAAGAACCTCAAGATAATAATAGATTTACTGTAGAAAAAGAAAATAAAGATAAAAATATAAATATGGATAATTGCATTCAATTTAATATTGAGAGCATTCAAAAACAATTTATTCAATTAGAGCCTGAAAAACAAATAAATAACAGATTTATAATAGAAAAAATAAAAGATGAAAAACAAGGAGCAAAAAATATACCAGAAAAAATTAATCAAATTGAAATTAAAAATGATTATGAAAAAACAACTTTATTGGAAATAATCAAAAATGAAGAAATTAATATTGATAGAAATTCAAAAAAAGAAGCATTAATGATTAATAAAAATAATGAAATCAATTTAAAAGGAGAGATTGAAAATAAAAAAAATCTCAAACTATTTACTAATAATTCAATTATAGCTGAAAATCAAATAAATATCAATGGAAAAAATAAAACAAATTGTATTGATAAAATAGGGCCTCAAGATAATATTTCATTTACTATAGAAAAAATAAATAATGAAAATGAACTAAATAAAGAAAAATTAAATGGAAAGCAAATAAAACCCGAAGAATTACAAATATCTCAATCATTTTCATATCATATTCCTAAAGATGAAGAAAAAATAAAAGAAAAAATAAATGAATTAATTTCTAAAAATAAGCAAGAGAATCTAAAATCTTTAGAAATATCCAAAAACAGTGATATAAATTTAATTTCAAATGAAACAAAAAGAGAAATAAAAATAATGACCAAAAAAGTTTATAAAAAAACTAATAATATTTTCACTAAATTCTTAGATAATAAAGCAGTAATATCTTCTCAAAATAAATTTGATATTGAAGGGAATGAAAAAGTCCAACATAAATTATTCATTGATAATAATAATCTTATAATTTTAGGTAAAGAAAAACAAAATAAAAAGGTAATTGATTTATCAAAAATTAATGAAAATAATAAAATAACTAATGAAAATCTTATAAATATTAATGGAAATATGAAAAAATTTGATAATATACAACTCCAAAATGAAGAAGAAAAAAATATTAATAGATTTAGTATTGAAAAAGATTCTAAAAATATATTATTAAATAAATTAAAGCAAATAGAAATACAAACAAATGTTTCTCTTGAAGTTAATAAAACAAAAAAAGCCCAAGATTCAAATTCATTAAAATATGAAATATTTAAGATAGACCCTGTAAATATTAATGGAGGAAATAGTGATAAAAATATTTTAGATGATTTATCAAAAGAACAAATTGAAGAATTAAAGAAAAAACTTAAAAATACTCATCATGAAAATGATATTGTTATAAATATTAAATCTCAATTTACTATTAATGGAGAAAGAAGAAAAAAGGTTGATGAAAAAATAATTAATACTAAATCTCAATTTACTATAAAAGGAGAAACTAAAAAGCCTACACAAAACATTATTAATTCTACATCTAGATTTTCTGTTGACAAAATTAATAAAAAGCCTGAGGTAAATATAATTAATACAACTAATAAATTCACAATTAATAAAATAATAAAAAAGCCTGAAGAAAATGTAATAAATACTAAATCTCAATTTACTATAAATAGTATCAATAAAAAAGCAAATGAAAATATAATTAATACTAAATCTCAATTTACAATAAATGGACTATTCAAAAAACCTGAAGAAAAAATAATAAATACTATATCTCAATTTAGTATAAATAAATTATCTAAAAAGCCTTTAGAAAATATTATTACTTCTAAATGTAAGTTTACTATAAGTGGAATAACTAAAAAGAAAAATGAAAATATAATTAATACTAAATCACAATTTGCTATAAATAGAATTCAAAAAGAAAAAGCTGAAAAAGGTATTCAATCTGAAGAAAGCAAAGAAAATGTGAATGAAATGGGCGCTGATTCATCAGAATTAAATCCTAGAGAAATTAAAATTATAACCAAAAAAGTTATTAGAAAATCTAATATTATAAAAACAAAATATGATAACAATAAAAACCTTATTTGCTATGAAAATAAATTTAATATTGAAGGTAATCAAGAACCAAATAAGGAAAAAGTATTTAATGAAGATATATTAAAAGAAGAAATTCAAGAAAATAAATTCATAATTAAAAATGCTTCTAAAAAAGAAGAAGAAAATAAGAAAAAAGACAAAAATGAAGATAAATTAAATAATAAATTAGAAAAACAAAACTTTGATCTATATATTGAACAAATCTATCAGCCTAATTTAAAAAATATTAAAAAGATTGATGAAACTTCTTTAGATAAAAAAGATTGGAATAATATATTAAAAGAAGAAATACAACAAAGTAAATTTACAATTAAAAAAAATAAAAAACCTTTAAAAAGTAAAAAAATTCTCAAAGAAGATAAAAATAATAAAAATATAATCGTTAAGAAAATAAATATTAATATAAACGGAGAAGAAAATATTAAAAAAGGAAAGACATTACCAGAAGAAGAATCTTTAGGAAATAATAATTGGAATCAATCATTAAAAAAAGATATTCAACAAAATAAATTTATCATTAAAAGAATTTATAAAAATTTACATTCACGTTCAAATCAATTAAAGGATGATAAAGAAAAGGAAAGAGAAAGAGAAAGAGAAAAAGAATTAGATGAAATTAAAAATGAAAAAAAGAAGAAAGAAGATATTAAAACTAATAAAAATCAAGATGAAATAATTTCTAAAAATATTAAATCTGAACAATCTGAGGATCAATTAAATAACGAGATAATTTCGGATAAATCATTAACAATAGGATATAACTTATTAGTAAAAAGAATATTTTCTAAAACACATAAATTAAAAGAAATAGAAGAAAAAGAAAAAGATAACAACAAAAAAGAAGATCAAACTTCTAAAAATAAAAATAAAAATATTGCGCCTTTATCAGTTGAAAAAACTCAAATTAAAGAAAAAGATTGGAATACAATAATAAAAAAAGATGTTCAACAAGACCAATTTATAATAGAAAGTACAAAAGAAAATATCCAAGATATTTCTGAAAAGCAAAATGATAAATTAAAATCTGTAAAAGATAATTTGAATAAAAATAATATAATAGTTAAAAAAATTAATTTATATATAACAGATAAATATAATCAGAAATCTGAATCTCAAACTCAACAACCAATATCTAATAAAAATATTTGGGAAAATTTATTAAAAGAAGAAATCCAACAAAGTAAATTCATAATAAAGAAAATGAAAAAAAGAAATATTATAAATAAAGAAAAAGAAATTGAAGACAAAAAAGAAAAGGAAAAATTAGAAGAAATCAAAAAATCAAAAATAGAAATTGAAAAAAATAATGATTTAAAAATAGAGGCAATAGAATTACCATTAGATAAAAATAAAATTGTTGAAAATTGGAAAAAATCAATTTTAAATGTAAAATCAGGAGAATTAAATATTGAGAATATACCACAAAAAAGAGAAATTAAAATAATTTCAAAAAAAATAACAAAAACAACAAATAATATATATCATAAATTCTCGAATGATCTAAAATTATCCACAAATAATAATAATATTTATTTTGAAGGAGAAAAAAAATATAAAATATCAGAATATTCTATTAACCGAATAAATATAAATATAAATAAAGCTTATGAACCAAAACAAAAATATGAATTAATAATTAATAAAAATGAAGAAATAATTATAAATTCGGAAGAAAAATTATCTAAAGAAAAAATAGATTCTAAAAAAAATGATGAATTAAAAATATTTATTAATAATTTCATCTGTAATGAAAATGAAATAAAATTAAAGGGAATAAAGAATAGAAAAAATATGATTTCACAATTTGATGATAATAAATTAGAAAAAATAGATATTTCAGATAATAATTTCACAATAGATAAAACAATTGATAAAAAGAAAGAAGAAGAATTAAAAGAAAGAATAGAAAAGGAAGTAGAATTAAAAATGAATGAAAAATTAAAGAAAGAATTAGAAGAATTAAAAGAGAAATTACAAAAAGAATCAGATGATAAATTGAAAGAAGAAATTAAAAAGAAAACTGAAGAATTAGAAAAGGAAAAAGAAGAATTAAAAGAAAAATTACAAAAAGAATCAGATGATAAATTAAAAGAAGAAATTAAAAATAAAACTGAAGAATTAGAAAATCAATTGTTAAAAGAAAAAGAAGAAATAAAAGAAAAGTTGATGAAAGAAAATGATGAATTACAAAATAAATTAAAAGAAGAAGCTGAAGAAGAAATAAAAAATAGAACCAAAATAGTTAAATCTAAAGATAATTATGCAAATAAAAGATTTATGAATAACTTCACTTGTAATGAAAATGAAATCAAATTAAAGGGAATTAAAAATAAAAAAAATATTATTTCAAAATTTGATAATAAACAATTAGAAAAAATTGATATTTCAGATAATAATTTCACAATAGATAAAACAGTTGATAAAAAGAAAGAAGAAGAGTTAAAAGAAAAAATACAAAAAGAAGAAGAATTAAAAATGAAAGAAAAATTAAAGAAAGAATTAGAAAAATTAAAAGAAAAATTACAAAAAGAATCTGATGAAAAAATAAAAGAAGAAATTAAAAAACAAACTGAAGAAATACAAAATAAGCTACAAAAAGA
>JAJNAB010025065.1:0-10177 GCA_023783335.1 Enoploplastron triloricatum | reverse complement strand
AATCCCCAATCCCCTAATCCCAAAATATAAAAATTATCAAATTTTAAAAGAATTATAAAATTTTAATTATTATTTTAAATTCTTATTCATCATTAATTTGTTTGAAAAATACAATATTATTATTATTAATACCATTACTTTTTAAATCTTTTCTTTTATTAATCCTTCTATTATTTATAAAAAACTCAATTTCAATCTCATTTAATTCTGGATATGTATCATATAGTAACTGTTCCAAAATATAAAATTTATCGGTAATTTTGCATATAATTGGAAAATAAATAGATTCATCATGTGAAAGAAAAATAACTTGAATTGATTTTTCATCTTCTGATTGTTTTAAATCATTTGAATGTTTTTTATCTATCAATTCTCCAATTTTATCACGTTTATTATTTAATTTATTATTTTCATTTTTTTCCTTTTCATTTATGTTTTTATATTTTAAACCTTTCATTTGTGCTTTTTGATTTTCAATTATATCACTTAATTGTTCAATTTTTATATTCAAACTAAAAAATTTTTCTTTTTCTTGATTTAATTCCTTTACTAGTTTTTTTATTTTTAAATTTTCATTTATAAACTTAGAATGATCAGAATCTATAATAATATTAGTTAATTGAACTAGATTATAAAATTCTATATTCAAAGTATCATTTATGGAATTATCAAATACTAAATTCAAAATTTCTTTAAGAATTTTTTTAACTAATGAAATATAATTATCTTTAAATTCAGGTTTCACATTTGAAGAAAATGCAATAATTTTTTTTATGCATATATATATAAAGTTTATATTATTATCTTTATATTTAGAATCTATATCTTCTAATAAGAAATTTATCCATTTTGTTCCAAAATTATATTTTTTGCTCTTTTTTTCTTTTATTAGATTTTTTACTTCATTAGAAATAAATTCTATGAAATTTTCATTAAATTGCTCTAAATAGATACAATTAATTGAGCTTTTTATTCTTAAAGCAAATATCCAAAAATAAAAATATTGATAAAATTCATTTTCATTTTCATAGTTATATAATTTTTTGTATTTATAATCAAAAATAAAATTATCTTTTATTTGCTTATAAGTCAACAAATTTTTATTGAAAAAATAAAATAAGCTAGGATATTTATCTATAAATTCATTATCAATTTTATCATTAAAAAATTCAACATCATCAAATTCTAATCTAAATTTTTGATATTTGTCATCCATTAATTTTGCTAAATCTATTACACTTAAAATTATTTCTGAAACTTTTATTTTTTTTTCTTGGTTGTATATTTGTAATAAATTATCTCTTGAATCCTTTACTAATTTTTCTTTTTTGTTAGTACATTCATCTTTTGTTTTTTTTAATGATTTAACAATAGAATTATGATCTTTTAACTCTTCTTTTTTTTCATCTGATTTTAAATAATTAATATAAATTACTTTTGAAATATCATCTAATATTTCTATGCATGTTTTTGAATTTCCTTCTTCTAATAATTTATCAATCATTGGAGCTAATCCCTGAATTACTTGGAAGCAATTAAATTCTGAAAGTAAAGGGCCCAGCTTATAATCTCTATTACCTTTATAGTCATTTTTAATTAAATTAATAAAGAGAAATAGAAAATCAGATTTTTTAAATTTTGGAATGTATAAAATAAATTTATCATCTAATGTTTTTAAATAATCATCAACTTTAGAAATAAAATAAGACTCATAAATTTCTTCTCTGTTTTTAAAAGTATTTATATATTCTTCTATATTCCATAAAAATGAAGTATTCTGTGTTTTATATAATTTATAGATGAAGAAAGCATTAATGGTTCCAAAGATTATCTGTTTACTTTTTCTATCTATAATTGACATCTTATTATTTGTTAAATTTACTAATAGATCTATAATAGGCGATATTTCTTGATTTTCATTTAACTTCATGATACATTCTAATATATTATTTTTAAAGTCGAAATCTATTGAATTTAATTCTTTCACAATTTTTGAATACCAAATTAAAATATCTAATTTAATTGAATTTTCAGTTTCATTATTATTTGTTTTCTTTACGAAACAATCAGGCCAATCTATTATTTTATTTTTATTTACTTCAATTTGCTTTGATAGATCTATAAAATGATTGATTTTATCTATAATATCATTTACTATTTCTTCAGTTAATGGCATCTGCATATCTTCAGTATATTTACTCATATATTTTATTAATTTATTTTTAGCCATAAGAATTTCCTTATCTCTAAGATTCACACTAATTAATTTATTTTTACTATCATTTAATTTTGTATTCAATAATTTTATATTCTCTCTTTTTACCTCAATTAAAATTAATTCATCTAATTTTTTTTGAGTTTCATTAAAAAAACTTTGAAAATCAGCTTTTATATTTTCTTTAAATATGATTTCTTGATTAAATATAGAATCAATTAATTTCCTTTCTCTATTTATTTCTTCATTATATAAATATTTTTTAAAAGATTGGGGAATAAAATTTCCAATGTGAATTTGCCAGAAAATACTATTTTTAGAGCAAAATTCTTTCATTGATTCACTTAAAATTAAAATTGGCTCTATATATTTAGGCTCTATTATTTGATTTAAAAATTCTGCTAAATTTATCAAATATTTTTCTATTTGATAACTGAATAACTTTATATAATTTAAAAATGTTGATTCAAAATTTAAAATACAACCCAAAGCCTTTCCAAATAATGAAGAACTATCATTAGATGAAAACAATTTAGAAATACTAAAAGATTCATTATTTTTATCTAATTTAGGTTTAATAGAAAATTCTCCTAAATATTTAATTACTAATTTTTTAGCTTCATTTTGATCAATTGTTTCCTCTTTTTTATTTTCAATTATATCTAAAATAGTCAAATAAATATAATAATTCCATAATATTAAATCATTATTAGGATTTTTGATAAGATTAGGACTTATTTTTAATAATGTTTGAGGATTTTTATCACTTTGATTTAATTTTCTTTTAATTTCAGTATTTATATCGAGATAAAATTCTTGATTTATAACTAAAATACAAAATATTCTAAACGGATTTGTTGAAGTTTGGAAAAGAAATTCATTTTTATCTACTATAACTTTGAAATTATTTCCTGATAAATATAATTTTGTAAATAAATTCATTAAATAAGTTATATTTTTGATTATTGTATTTGAAAAATGCTTATAAGGGAAAATTAAATCCATAACTGAAAATAAATGTTGATTATCTTTTAACATAACTAGCATTTTTTTGAAAGAAATGATACTTTTTGTTCTATATAATTCTAAAATAATATTTGTAAATAAAGATATATGATTATCAAAAAATTGATACCTAATTTTTCCAGAAAAAATTTCATTGTTTTTAACTAATTTTTCAAATAAATATAATCTTGATAAAGGTATTTTTAATTTATCTAATTTTAATAATTCTTTATCACTTAATTTTTTTTCAATATATTGGATTGATAGTTGGCTTTTTATATCTTTGATTTCTTTAAACAATTTATTCAATATATTCAATTGATAATAAATATCTTTTTCTTCTCCAGGATTTTCCATTTCTGTTAATAATTCAACAGTATTTGAAAGATGTTTGATTATTAACTCAATATCTCCTAATTTAATATTTTTTATGCACATTTCTACAAATTTACTAAAATTAAAATAAACCTTTTTTCTAGATTGAGGAGTGGAAACCACAAATTCTTGAACATTTTTTAAAATTAATAATATATCTAGATATTTTCCTAATTGAGAATTTTCATCTAAATAGAAATCTGGAACAAAATTTTTAATTTTATTAACTAATTCATCAATTAATCTTTCTTTTAATTCTAAATCTTTTTTATTTCTTTCATCTTCTAAAAGTGTTATTTTCCCATTTTCCATTTTTAATCCTGAATTATATGAATTAGCATAAAAGGGAATTATAAAATGGCATATTTTAGGATTTTCCTGGAAATCTCCAGAAAAAGAATCATCTTCTATTTTCGATTTATTTTTTACTAATTTATGAACAAAAAATATCCTTCCTATATTTGATTGATATATTTTTTTATCTAAATTATTTCGAATAAATAAGTCATATAAATTTTGTGAACTATCAATTTCTTTACTATTAACTGGAGGAATATAAAAACAAGTGCATTTATTTAATAAGCTAATATCTGAAAATTTATAGCTTTGAGATGAATTATTAAGATGAGTAAAAATAATAAAATCTTCATTAATTTTGTTTGAATTAGAAGTACCATCATTTTTAGTGAAAAAATACTCCGTTTTAAAAATAGAATCCCAATCATTAATGAATCTGCTTAAAGGAAATATTATTTTACTTATTTCATTTCTTGATTTTTTTAAAAATTTTTTTTTTTTAGAATTTTCTTTTGATTCTATTTTTTTTATTAAATCAATTAATTCTATAAATGATATAACTGTCCATTCTTCATATTTTTTTTCTTTAAAGCTTTTATTTATTTTATCTTTTATTTTGTCAAAATTTTCTAAATTATTAAGTATTTTTGATAATTCTTCAAATTTTTCAAATTCTTCTTTTAATATTTTTCCATTTAATTCATTTAATTTAGATTGGCAACTTAATAAAGAAGCATTACTTTCAGAATTAAATTGGTAAACATTTAATTCTTTTCCTATTAAATAAGCGAAAATTTTGATTATATAAGATATACTTGAAGTAGTTTCACTATGAATTAGAATATTTCTTTTTGTTAGAATACATAATATAAAAAATAAAATACAAATTTTCTGATTTAAAGCTAAAGATATAAAACAATTATTTAAATTATTTTTTTCTTCATTAGTCAAAGGTCTATTGAAAAATGTTTTCATTTGAATTTTATTGTTTTCTCCAATTTTATAAGTTAATGTACCTATAGGTTGATCATAAATTAAAGAAGGTTTTATATCCATTATTTGTATTAGCAATTCTAAATTAAAATAATTAATTATTTCTTCTTCAGAAAATCTATAAAAGAATACCATAGCAAAAATTATAGATACATCATTTATTTTCCCATAAGAAATTTTTCTGAAATCTATAAATTTAGAGATTTCATTCAAATTTATAAGATTTTTTTTTTGATATTTTTTCTCTAATATAATTTTTGTTTTTATATAATTGTTATATAATAGATTTGAATCACCTTTGAATTCTTCTTCTTCTAATTTTTTAGTTATTATTTCTTTTAAAGATTCTTTATCTGGTTCTAAAACAATATGATATAAAGAAGAATAAACAAGTTTAGGAGGTAATTTATTTCTTTTTGCACCATTTTGAGGATTTAATATTCCAATAATATGAATAGAATATTTTGGAAATGTTGAACCATCTGGTAATAAAATGGTTTTCTGATTTTTATCAAAAATTGAAGTTAATAATTCTAAAACGGTAGGGCTAGCATTATTTAAATCATTAAATACGAATATTAGTTCTCTTCCTTCTTCTTCATTTTGTTTTTTTAAAGCTTTTGTTAATTTTGTTTCTTCTAAAAATACTTTTATATTTTCATTTTTATCTTTAATTATTACCTTTTTTCCTAATAAATCTTCAATTTTAGTAAATTGAGAAATCATTATATTAATTACTTCATATCCTATTATATCACTAATATAATTAATGCAAGTTTGCTTTCCTAGTCCAGGCATTCCTTCAAGAATTATAGGAACCTTATTTGATAAACCAAAATGAATTATTTCTAACATTTCATTAAATTGAGGAGTGAATGCTATACTTTTTTTAATATCTTGAATAAAAAAAGAATAAATTATACAATGTGTTATTTTAGAACGAATTCCTTTAATTCCAATTCTATTTTCATCAATAAAAATAGGTGAAATAAATTTTTCTAATGATTGTTCTGGAGGTCCAGATAAATCAACAATATTACATAATCTTTTTAAAATATTTGGTTCCCTATTATCTAAAAGGCCTCTTGCTGAATAATAAACAATCAATGAAAGAACAAAATTTTTTGTCATAAATGAATATTTTCCATATTTATTTAATTTTGCATTAATATTATGGGCTAATTGTAGTAAATTAAACATTTGAAATAATGTAAAATTCATTCCTAAGAAACAAGTATTCAAATTTTTTGAATAATCAATTATTTTATTAATATTTTCATCAGTAATAGTAATTAGCCTATTTACATCGCAATAATTTTGAAGAACTACTTTTTTTTCAATTATAGAATATTCTCCAACATATATTGCACTAAATCTTGAAAAAACATCTTCTGAAATTTGAGAAATTGCTCCTGTGGGACATGTACCAAAAATTCTAAAATTTTTAAAATCCGACAATTCTTTATTTAATTCAGGTGTAATTGTATTTGGAATATCCTCATTTACAGTAATATTACAATTTCCTGAGTATAATTCATTAAATCTTTCTAAAATAGAAGTTGGAATATTTTCAAGATTTTTTAATATAAGGCAAGATCCACCTAATATAGCTGTTAAAAATATACCTGGTTTGAATTCCATAATCATATTAGATAAAGTATTTATTTCATTTTCTTCGGCTTTTTTGGAAAATAGCTTATCTGTGCATCTTTCTATTGCATAAATAAAAGAATAAGGTAAATTAAATCTTTTCCTTTCTATTATTTCAATAATTTCATATTTTGTTAATGTTCCATTTTTTAATTTTTGATTAAGTTCATTATAATTATTTAATCGACATATTAGTACAATTAATCTTAAATAAAAATCATTGACTTCAGTTATTGAGAAAAATTCTGAAGCTCCAAGCACTTCATCTAGACTAGATTCTTGATTTAATGTTATAATTTTACCATTTGATAAAAATTTTTGGGCTAAAAATGTTTTATATCCAGAAGGACCAATTAATAAAATTGACTCATTATAACTAGTAAGACTAATTTGGAATAAATCTTCAAGTATAGAGTGTAATTTAATTATTGGATTTTTTTCAATATTTGGTTTATCCCCTGATATAAAAATAGATTTAAATAATTCGAAAGAAATACAACAATTTCCTTTGAAAATATAAAGACAACCTTGATTATCATATTTAAGTTCTGCCTTTGAATTAAAGCAATTACTTAAATTATTTCTCTCTTCAGCATCTAAACAAAATACTTCTTGAATTATTCTGATAACTTTTTCTTTCACATTTGGAATGCCTTCTTTATTAACTGAGCTCAAAGTATAGAATAATATATTATGATATAAAGATATTCCTTTATAAATTCCCCCCATTTCAGATTGTTGTATTTGCCTTTGGAATAATTTTTTAATATCTCTCAGAGACCATTGCCGTATTTCACTAAAGTTTTCCTTATTAAGCTTTATCATAAATTTTCCTAATTGTCCTGCAGTTCTATCATTAATGATTTTATCTTTTCCATGTTTATATAAACTTAGATTAATATTTATACAAATTTCTTCTATATCTTGAACTTCTAGGGGTGGATAAAAAATTTTTTTTAATCTTCTTATAATATTAGGAGGTAAAGTATTTCTTCCCATTGTTCCTACTTCATTTTGGCAAACAACAAAAAAGAAATTTCGATGTATTTTTATAGGATTTTCTATTCCAGGAAAGTATATACTATGATTTAAATTTATTTCAAGAGCAGGTGACAAAGCATTCATATTGGATATTGATGAAAGATTCAATTCATCAGCAATAAACATATATCCATTTATTAAGCAATTTATCAATGAACCATTTTTATAAAATATTTTTCCTTCTTTAAGAATATTTTTCCCATAATAATGACTTGGATTAGTTCCTGAATTAAAAGAATGCATTTCAAAATCAAGTCTTTTCTTTGGATCTTTAGATATAATTCTACCAAATTCTCTTATACTTGATGTTTTTCCTATACCAGTAGGGCCATAAACACATAAATGAATATTAGCAATTTTGCATGCATGGAGTACAGCTATATAATTAGTTAATAATTTTGAATTTTTATAAAAATATTTTGGATAGTCATTTGGAGGTTCATCTCTAAGATTTAGTAAAATTTCTTCAATTTTTGGATCAATTTCAATTAATTTTCCTTTTTCAAAATCTTTAGTTAGAATATTGTAGCAGAAATTAACTATTGATTCTTGAGTTATTTTTATTTTGTCTTTAAAATAAATTATAAAAATGAGAATTGTTCTGCAAAATTGATTTAATTTATAAATGGTCTTAAAATCATTTGATTTTTTATATAATAAATTTATTAATTCGTTATCGGGATTATATATTTCTTCTTCAATTTCTTTTTTGTCTTTACTATTTTCTATTTTATTATCATTATTCATTTTATCGCTATTTGTCTCTTTGCCATCATCTTGAACATTATTAAATTCAAATTGTTGATTGTTTTCATCATCATCATCATCAAAATAATGAGAACCAAAATCTTGTTCATTATCATTGTCATCAAAATTGAATTCACTCCCTCCCTCTTGGCTTATATCGTCAAATTGCAAATTTTGTAATATTTCATCCCCTTGATTTGAAACATTAAAATTTTTTAAAATTTCATTTTTTAATTTATTTTCTTCATATGATTTAATTAAAAGAAATTTAATTAATTCTTTTTTTTCTTCTTCACTAATACATTCTAATTGATCTTCTAAAGTAATAATCTCAAATGTTTTTAAAAAATCAGGGGAAATATGATTTATTTTATTTATATCTATTATGCAAATTAATCTAAAATTTTTATGAATAATAATTTCTGGTTTTTTTGGATTTTCAGGAATATTAAATATTGCCTTTTCATATTCATCATCATATTTTTGATCAAGTAAATCATTAAGTCTTTTTGCTATTTCTGAAGGTATTTGATCGAAAGCATCTAAAATAACTACTCCTCCATTTTCTATAGCATTTAATAAAAAAGAACTTTTCCATTCTAACAATGGATAAGTATTATTTGCAGGTTTTTGTCTTCCTATTAAATCATGGAATTTTAAATCTTCAGTACATAAGCAATAAAATATATTTGATTTATTTATATTTTTTTCTTTTCCATACCATTCAGCAAACCATAAGGCTAACTGGGTTTTACCAGAACCTTCTTTTCCAGAGATAATGATATGCTTATAATTATCAATATAAAATTTAATTGATTTTATTGCTTGTAAAAGGGATTTATTTTTAAAACATTTAGGAAAATTATCTGGTATTATCAAATCACTTGGTTGAATATTTTTAAATGAATCATATGATTTTAATAATTCACTAAGCTTTTCTTTTAAGAATTTTGGATATTTTGCTCCATATATAATCATTATTGCATCATATATATTCATTCCTTGAGAAAATGCCTTTATGGAAACTTCAATTTTTTTTATTGAAAAGTTTTGAATGTCTTCCTTTATTTCTTCCAAGCTTAAGCATTTTTTATGAAATTTAACCAAATCTTCTAGTATTTTGTTTTCACCTTTAAATCCAAAATTTTTTCCAAGGCCTATGGCAATGTTACTTAATTCATCTTCTGAAAATTCTGAAAAAGTTATAACTTGAAATTTGGACATAAAATTTATTCCTAATTTTTTTATTTTATCAGTAAAAATGCCTTTATTTTGATTTAAAGTAGCTATTAAAGAAAAATCTGGATGTTTTTTTATTTTTGTTATAGGGTGCCCAGGAATTTCTAAAATAATAATTCCAGAATCTATTGCTTCTTCTATATATTGTAAAACTTCTTGAGAACATAAATTTATTTCATTTAATAATAATGGATTTCCGTTTTTAAAAGCTTTGAGAAAAAGGCCTTCTTGAAAAGATATATTGCAAATAGAATTTGTATCTTTAAAAATTTTTCCTAAAAGATCAGCTGCGACTGTGTTTGAGTGCATGTTAAATCTAATTAAAGGTTTTTTGGTTTTAGCTATAAGGCATGCAAATTTTGTTGAAAAAGATTTGGAAGTTCCAGATGGTCCTTCTATAATCAGTGGAATACCACGAGAGATATAATAAGATATCTTTTTGAGTCTTTCAATTGAATTTGGAGTAATGATAAAATTTTTTTTTTCTAAGATAGTTTTATCATATTTGAATTCTTCTTTATCAATTTGGCTGCTATCTTTTTCCAGATTTGGTTAAATCAAATTAAAAAAGTTGAGGTTCATCAAGAAAGGAATAATAATAATGTTTCTATAATT
>JAJNAB010025064.1:0-10185 GCA_023783335.1 Enoploplastron triloricatum | reverse complement strand
GCTCTATTATTTTCTAATTCATAATTTTTGTTTAAATCTTGACGTGGAGGAAGATTAGAAGTCATTTCAAAATCCCCAGTATTTATTTTTTATTTAAAATAATTGTTTAATTATTATTAGATATTTTTTAAATTTTATAAACAAATTAATTAATTTAATTTTTTAATATATAAAAAAATGACGAGTAGCATAATAAATTGGATAGTTGATAAATATCTCAGTAATATTTTGGAAATAAACCAAGATGAAACAAAATCTTCTTTATGGAGCGGTGAATTCGAAATGTCTAATCTTAAAATAAAACCCGAAATTTTCACAAATATGAATTTACCTTATTTCGAATTAGTAAATGGTTATGTAGGAAAAATGAAAATATCTCTTTCTCTCCCAAGGTTTTATTTATATCCAATAAAAGTAGAAATAGATAAAGTATTTTTCCATGCTAAACAAAAAAAATTAGAAACATTAAATAAAAAGACAGAAATTGAAAATATGGAAAAATATAAAAATAGTCAACTTCAAAGCCTAGAAGAATTAACAAATGAGGTTAATAATTTACAAAATGAAGGAACCCCAGGTATGACAAGTCAAATAATAAATAATTTAGAAATAAATATAAATGATATATGTATTAGATTTGATGATGAATTATCTTATAATTTAATACCTTTTTCATTTGGCATTTTATTAAAAAATATAAAAATAAAAACAGTAGATGAACAGCTTAACGAAGCTGAAGAAGGAGAAACAATTCCATTTCAAGAAATAAATTTTAAAAAAGTAGAAATGACTAATTTATCTATTTATTTAGATACATATGAAAATGAAGGAAAATTAATGCAATTTTATACAAAAGTAATAAATACTGAAAAAACTCAAGTTACAGATGAAAAAATAAAATCATTTTTAGGGCCCATGCTCGAATTTTATCGGTACTGCTTATCAGAGACAAACGAACATATTTTTAATCAAAAATCCCATCAATATTTAGTCTATAATTTAGGATTTTTGTTAAAATTAGGAATGAATGAAAATTTAAAAAATGGAAAGCCACAATATTCCGTTGATATGAAATTAAATGATATTTTAATGTCAACGAGTTTAGTACAAATTAAAGCTGCTATGAAATTATTAGCTTATCAAGATTTAAGTGCAAAATATCAATTAGGCTTATCAAAAGAATTTTATGTTAAAGTAATTGATGAGGATGAAAAACTAAATTATATTGAAAATTATATAGAATATTTCAAAGCAATGTATGGTGCCAATAAAAATGAATATCAAGCAAATTTATTAAAACCTTCTTTAGAACAAACTGAAAATGGATTAAAATATGAAGATATACAAATTATGAGAGATGCGGCAAAATATAAAATGAGTCATATTTCAGAAATAGATAAAATTGATGAAAAAATAGAAAAACTAAATAGTGGTTCTGGTTTTTGGAGTTTTTTTTCATCTGGGCCTACTGAAGAACAAAAAAAAGAAATAGAAAAATTAGAGAAACACAAAACAAAATTAATCGAAGAAAATGTTGATGAAGTCGTAAAAGAAAGATTAAAGAAGAAAAGTGAATCTTTTTCAAATCAAGTTGATACATTAAGAGATATTCCTGATAGTTATTGTCAATATAAAGTTAATTTATTTTTACCTAAAGTTGTTTTTGATATAAATAGACAAGGCTCAGAAAAAATGATATCAATGGAATTTGATAAATTTAAAATTGTTGCTGAAATGAGAAAAAAAGGTCAATTTTTCAGTTTGCTTATTGATGATATAATAATGAGACAATATCAATTAAAAGAAGATAATGTTTATAAAACTTTAATGGCATCTATTGAGCAAAAAGATGATAAACATGTAAAAGATGAAAAAGATATAAAAGGTGCTTTATATATTGAATTTGAAAATAATCCAATTTTTGAAAAATCTAATTATAGATTTAAATTTAGGAATACTAAACGTTTAGTAATAACTTTAAATTTATATAGTATTCAATATATTTTAAATAAAGTTTTGGAAAGTTTGGCTACAACTATAAGCAAATTTGGAGCTGAAAGATATGTAGGTACAGGAGAAATTCAAAATTTGATTAAATCTGGATTTGAAACAAATTATATAAGTGGTGGATATCAGCATTTTAATATAGATTTAGATATTGTTATGAAAAGTCCTATTTTATTATATCCTCAAGATATTTTAAATAATTATAATAGAAAATGTTTATTTATTAGAATGGGGGATTTTGAAATGACTTCTAATCTTCCTCCACGTCAAGATTTAAACAAAAATTATGAATTAGAAAATAATAGAGCATTATTATTTGATGTTTATAATATGAAAATTGAAAATTTCTGTATGGCAACTTTGGATGATTTTGATGAAGATTTTAGAAATTTGGCCACTGTTAAAGGATTGAACTTGGTTGATGATATATCTGTAACATTTACTTTTGAACAAATGTTTGAACAAAAAAATAAATTTTTTGAAAAAATGAAAATATATTTAAAAATAGGAAAATGTAAATTTAATTTAAGAGATACTCAAGTTATATTTTTCATTGAATTATTGCAAAAAATGCAAAAAACAAATAAAATTTTGTCATTTAAATTGAAATCAAAAACTTTATTAGAAACCCAAGAAGAAAAACAAAATAAAGAAGATGTTGAAAAAGAAGAAAATGAAAAGAGAGAAAAAGCAAAAAAAGTAAAAGAAGAAGAAGAAAAAAGAAAAGAAGAAGAAAAAACAAAACAATTAACAAAGCAGAAACAAGAAGAAGAAGAAAAGAAAAAAAAGAAAGAAGAAGAAAAGTTAAAAAGACTAAAAGATAATGAAGACCCAAAATATTTATTATTTGAATTTATTTTAGAAAATGTTGAATTATGTTTAATGAAATCAATATCTTTAAAAGAAAGAGATATTTTATCCACAATAAATATAAATTTAGACAAAGAATATAGAGATTTTATAGTATTAACATTAGACCAATTTTATATAGGTGTTCTAACAACAGAAAAAGGGAATATGAATGTTGATATAACAATGGACTCTACAGGCGTACAAGATAAAGAAACGCTTATATTATCAAGGGATAATCCTCAAGGAGATCCTTTAATTAATAAAGAATTTCAAGATATGATTAAAATGTATTCAAGAGAAAGAAAAAAATTTGATAGTAGTGAAGGAAGTAATTTTAGCAGGACAAAAGGCAGTATGTTTAATTTTGAAGAAGGGGGATTTGAAATAGTTAGAGAAGAGAAAAAAGATGATATTAACGAAAAAAAAAAATTTATGGCAATTGAATATAGATATAATGGTATTACAAAAGAACAAGAAGTAAATATTGTTTTGCAAAAAATAAGAATATGTTTTTCAATGAGTGCAATGGCAAGGTTATACCAATATTATTCATATTATTTTGGTATGTATAGCAAAAGCTGTGATGATATGACTTTAATTTTAGCAAAAATGGAAGAAGATCATAAAAAAGAGAAATTAAAAGAAAAATTAAAATATGAAAAACAATTAAGTGCTAATTTAATTATGGAGGAAAGAATTAGTCGTTTAAGTGATGCTTCAAGTGTTCTGAGTGGTGACATATCAGAAGAAGGAGATATTGCAAATATTGTAGAAGAAGAAAAAGAAAAGAAGAAAATTTTTGGGAAAAATTTCGCAAATACTTTATCTAAAGATTTAAAAGCTTTAGGAGATGGATTTGAAAAAGATATAATAGATACAAGTATAGATATGAAAGCAGAAGAATCAATTAAAAAGAAAGTAGATGAATTAGAAAAAACTTTCACTACGACAAGAGAAAAAAGTAAAATGAAAGTAAAATTTGAAATGAAAGAGACAATGCTAGAATTTCCTTTGGATGATACTAAATCAAAAACAAAAATTGTAAGATTTAAATATAATTTAGTATGTTCAGTATTAATGGATAGTGAATATGACTCAACAAAAGATGGAATAGGAAGACAAACAAAAATAGATTATTTATCAAATAATATGAAAATATCTGCTAAATTTATAAATATTGGATTAAGTATAGTAAATTTACAAAATGGTGTTTATACAATAGAAAATATATGTGATCAAATGCTCCAAGGTTTTAGATTTATGACAAATATAAATTCGTTTTTATTATTACCTCATAGAGAAAAATCCGTTATGGAGATTGATGTTATTTTTGAACCACTTATTTTTAGTATTGGATTCAGACAAACTAAAACTATAATGAGATTTTTACCAATGTTGTCTCAATTTTTAACTGATATGAATAAAGAGTATGATGATCCTTTAAAAGAATTATATAAAAAAGAGAATGATGAATTTTTAATTGAAAATGATGAAAATAATATTATCAATGAAAATAATATTATTAATGAAAATAAAAATGAGATAAATAATGAAGAAGTTGAAGAAAATTTATTAAATTTAACTGAAGAAGAATTAGAAAAAAGACAAATAAAAAATAAAAAAAAAATAGAAAAATATAAAATTAAACAAAAACAATTAGAAGAGAAAAAATTAAGAGAAAAGAAAAAAAAAGAGTTGGAAGAAGAAAAGGCAAAGCAAATAAAAGTAGTAAATAATACAGATAATCTGAATAATATGATGGATGTTAAGCTTGTATTCCAAAAATTTTCATTCAAATTTTTAGATGATTCTGGAGTATATTTAATTCCTTTATTAAACATAGAAACCAAAGAGATTTTAATAAAATATATAACAAATAGTAACACTGATTCAGTAGAAAATATAAGCAATTTAATTTTAGAAAGTATTGCAAGGCAAGAAATTCCTTTAAAAGATTATGATATAAAGGGCTTATCATGGTATATTGAATTGCAATTTGATACATCAATTAATTTTTACAATGATAGAATATCTAATTGGGAGCCAATTATTGAAAGATATAGAGGAGGTCTCAAAATTGACCAGGTAACATCTTTTTCAAGAATGAGAGTATCATTTAATAGTGATGACATATTTAACATGAATATTTCCATAACTTCAATGAATGTATTAAATAGAGTTTTAAAGAAATTTGGAGAAACTGAGGAAAAATGGGATAAAGAATTAAATGATTCCTTAGATGTTGTAAAAAATAAAAGTGAAAGAATAGCAATCGAATTTTTAAATTTGTCTGGAATCGAAATTGATTGTTGGTTAGATGCTTCTGATATAGATAATAATATTAATAATAATAAAATTCATAAATATACCTTAGATATAGATAAAAAAAATATGAAGAAAATAGGTAGGAGAAGGTTGGCTGACTATTATCAACAACTTTCAGAAGCTCAATCAAAAATTAAAAAAGATAAATTTTCTTTTAAAATAAAGGGTTATGTACCTGTTTACCATATTGATTTTTCTTCTAATTATACTACTAGTTTTAGAATGAAAAGTGAACAAATTGCAAAAAATGAAATTAATTCTATATTTTCACAAATGAAAAAAAATACAAAAAAGAAAAATAAAGAAGAAAATAATATAGAGGATAATAAAGATATAAAAACTGAACCTTTATTACCAAAACAAAAAATTGAAATGAGAACAAATAGTGAAATTTTAACTGGGATGTTAGAAGAGGGAGAAACTCTTTTAGATAATACTAATATAACTAATGAAATAGATACAAATAATGAAATGAAGGAAAATAAGAATGATAATGTCCTTATTGATAATAATAATTTCCCTAATGATGAAATTGAAGTTTTGGTAAAAATAAGACAAAATGGGACAATGAAAAGTATAGTATTCCAAAGTAATATTTTTATATTTAATAATTTGCAATTACCAATTTGTTTATCTTTTATATCACCAAATGATTTCACTAATAAATATGGTTCAAATGATGAAAATATTAATCATTCTGAAAATAAAAATAAAATTATATTAAATACAAGTAAAAGAGCTTCAATTCCAATTAATTATATTATGAAAAAATACAGAATTTATGTTTGCTTTTATAATAAAAACAATCCAGAACAAAATAAATATTCTTTATTATATGAAAATTTCTGTAATTTGAAACAAAATTTATCCAATTTTATAAAATATAATGAGGAAAATTCTCTTAACTATAATGGAATAAAAGAAACAACATTAAAAGATAATTATTCCAAAATTATTGAAATTGAGCAAAACAATAAAAAATTTTATATAAGTAGTAATTTAATTATACAAAGAGGAACAAATGATGTAATTAAAGAAATGCCAGTTTCGGCAGTACAAAGTAATAAAATCGTTTTAGGAGATCAAAATGATAAAAATTTAAGGAGTAAAAATATTGATATTCTATTAGATTCTTTAAAATATGACTTTTATTCTAAAACTTTTTCTTATCTTTTTATATTAGATGAATCTTTAATGATTGAAAATAAAATTCCTTTCAATGTAAAATGTAAACTTTATGGTCCTAATGAAAAAGAAATGACTATAAGACCTTTGCAAAAAAAAGAATTTTTGGATATTAATCAAACACAAACTAATTTACAACTTTTTATGAATTATCAAGATAAACGATTTAGTTCTGAAATTTTAGATATAAAAGAATTAGATAAGAGAAATGAAAATGTTATTAATACAAAAGCAGTAGGAGAAGAAGATGAGAATGAAATAAAGCAAATAAAATTATATGATGATGAAAATAAAGAAAAGTTCTTAGAATTTAATATTAAATTTGAAGATAATTTAAATAATGTAAATTTAGTTGGAGCATATGAAAGAGAATATGAATATTGCATAAAATCTTTCCAGAATAAAAGAAAATTATTATTTTATAGTAGATGCATAATAGTTAATAAATCTGATTATTTATTATATATTTTAGGAGAAAAAGAACAAAATTTAGAAAAAAATATAAATAATTTGGATAATTTCAATTATAAAATATTACCTCATAGTATAAATTTAATTAATACAAAAGATGTCAAACAAGCATTTAAAATAAAAACTGAAAATAGTGAATGGTCAGAAAAATTTAATATTAATACAGTAGGAAATACTGGCGTTAGTTCTTTAAATATAGTTGATAAAGATAATAAGAAAAAAATAACTATTTTAGATATAGGAATAAATATACCTACTTCTTGGTATTTTACAAATTCACTTTTAATTCAAATTGAGCCAAGATTTTTATTTGTGAACAAATTAGGTTTTGATATTGAGTATAAACAATATGATAATAAAATGAATAAAGAAAAAAATGATAGTAATGACTTGTTTGAAAAAAAAATAATAAAAAATAATGAAAGTATTAATTTAAATACTATAAAAGGAAGCAAAAATATGAAAAAAATGATACAAATTAAATTTGGTAGTTCAGATGAATATTCCTGTCCTTTTGATTTAGAAGAAATGGGTGATGTTGATTTAAAAATTCCTATTGATGAAAAAACAAGGGTTTTAATTGATGAAAAAAATTTAGAAATTGATAAAGAAATAAAAAAATTAAAAAAATTAGAAAAAAAGAAAAAAAAAGAGGAACAGATGAAAGACCAAAAGAAAAAAAAAGAGGAAATCGCAAAAAATATCGAAAAAGAAATAGAGGACCCTGGAAAAATGGAAGATTTTGATGAAGAAGAAGATATAATTGTCACTGATAGCGTAAAAATAAAAGATGAAAAAAAAGAAGATAAAAATAAGGAAAAAGAATTATCACCAGAGGAGTATAGAAAAAAGAGAATGGAAGAAAAAAATAAAAAATTAGAAGAAAAAAAAATGAAACTGAGAAAATATATCGTTTTTAAACAAAATTATCAAAATTTCATTCTAGTTCATATTACAAAATCTTCGTCAAGTGGATTAATTTATATTGTTTTATTCCCTCCTGAGCATCCTCAATATATAATATCAAATGAATCAAAACAAAGATTAACTTTTAAACAAAAAAAAGATGAATTTTATGAAGAAATGTTCACTTTAGAAAAAAATGAATCAATTCCATACATTTGGGGGGATTCTCTTAAAAATGAAAAGATATTATTAGCAATATTAGATAAAAATCAAATTGAATTAAATTTAAATGAAATTAAAATTGTAAAAAAACTATTTGATGTAAAAGAAAAAGGTGTATCAAAAAAATATACATTTTATTTTCAAACTCTAATAGAAAACAATAAAACAAGGAAATTAATTATTAAAAATGAAGATATAAAAAATAAAAATAGAGGATATTTCCTCCAAGTTTTAAGCGGCAAAAAAAAATCATATAATACAAAATTTAAATTTGAGACAAAAGGCTTAGGCCTATCCATAATAAGCAATGAACCAAAAGAAATATTTTATATATCTTTATTTGGAGGAGAAATAAATGGAAATATGTTTACATTTAAAAAAGATGATTGTGATCATTCTATAACAAATTTAGGATTTATCCTAAAAAATTTTCAAATAGATTATTGCTTAGAAGATAATTTCAAAAGTTTAATTATTCCAGTAAATCAATTAACTCAACAAATCGAAGAAGACAAAACGAAAAAAAAAGAAGAAATTATTCCCCTCCTTCAAGGGATTATCAGTTATCATACTACAACAAATCCTCTTAGCCAAATTTCTTCAGATGAATTTCCACAAATAGATATTACTATGCAGCCAATTAAACTAAATATAACTCAAAATCAATTATTAAGTTTGTTAACTTTATATAATCAAATAATGCCAGAATTAGATTTCTGGTTAGTTAATCCTGAACCTCATAAAGAATATAATTCTATAGAAGATTTAATACAATCTTTATTTGGTGAAGAAGCTGTTAAAAAAGATGAATTAATTTATGATCCTGAATATTATGATCCATATCTTTGTTTAACTTTATCATCTTTTCCAGAGGAAATTATTTATGAATCTGAAAATCATTGGATGTTCTTTATAAAAAATATTGCTATTGGCTCTTTAGATATTGTAGTTTCAACAAGAATTGATATAAAAGCTTTTGGTGAATTTTTACCTGGATTTTTAATGGGGATTCTTAGTGCTATCGGAAATGTTTTTACACATATAACAGATTATCATTTAAAATTTACATCACTTTTATATACTGATGTTTTTACTGATATATTTACTCTTTCAGGCCAATTAACTAATAATTATATTAGCCAAGCAAAAAGAAGATTATTTAATATTATAGGAAGTTTGGATATTTTAGGAAACCCAACTGGATATGCTTCAGCAATAGGAGATGGATTTATGCAAATAATAGAAGCTCCAAGAAAAGGTTTAATAAATGGCCCATTAGGATTTGGTTCAGGAATTGCAAAAGGTTTTGGAACCTTTATTACAACAGTTCTTTCTAGTTCTTTTGATGTTGTAGGAAAAATTACAGGTACATTATTATCCTCTTGTGAAGCCCTACAAGGGACAAAAGCAATAGAAAAATTAGAAGAAAGAGAGCCAGAGCAACTAATTGATGGATTAGTTAAAGGATTAAAAGAAGGAATAATAGATTTATCTAAAGGAATAGGAGGAATATTTTATAGACCTTATGAAGGAGCTAAAAAAGAAGGAGTGAAAGGTTTCTTTATGGGATTAGGCTCTGGATTAGTTGGCGCTGTTGTTTCCCCTTTTACTGCAGGCTTCAGAGTTGCTAATAATTTATTTGTAGGATTGAAAAATACTGCTAATATATTTAATCCTAAATTAAAATCAGAAAGATTTAGATTTCCTAGAACTATTCAAAATTCTGAAGGATTAAAAGCTTATGATGAAGATAAAGCTACTATTCAAGCTATTTTAGATTTCTTAAAGGATTATTCTACACATGAAATTGTATATTATAAATTATTTAATTATATAAGTCCTGGATTGCAAAATTCTGCCTCTACTTTAATTTTGACTAACCAATGTATTATGGTTGTCTATCAGGCCAAAGAAATTGTATTCAAACTTGAATTAAATCATATTAATAAAATTGAGGTTCATAAAGAACAAAATCAGGCTAATTTCGATTTAATATTTTATTTAAAAGATAATTCAAGGAAATATATAGTAACAAATGATATTAATGTCTGTACTGAATTTTATCTTATGTTTAATAAATCAAAAGAGTAATAGATAATAATATTATATAATAAATTATTTATAAAATAAAATTAATTTAAGGTTATAATTAGTTTAAATAATTAATTGATATAAATTGAGAAATTATTAATGGGGATTGGGGATTGGGGATTGGGG
>JAJNAB010025063.1:0-10255 GCA_023783335.1 Enoploplastron triloricatum | reverse complement strand
AATCCCCAATCCCCAATCCCCAATCCCCAATCCCCATTTAATAAGGACATATTATAATTAATTTTGTTAATTATTTAGTTTTTCTCAAATAAATATTAATAATTATTTATTTTTATTGTATAAAAATGCAAGAAATAAATGATAAAGACCGGCAAGAGGCAATAAAAGTTGAAATTTCATCTAACAATCATTTATCACTATTAAAGCAAATATTTCATATAAATCCTTTACATCCAAATATATTTTTGCCTATATTAATTTCTACAGATGATATTCCAAAATTGTTTTATTATCTAAATATACAAAAAGATGAAGATGAGTTAAAAAAAGAAAATACTGAAGAAAAAAATGAATCTAAAGAATTAAATTCTCAAAATAAAATAGAAATATTTAAAATTTTAATGGAATTATTTAAACAAAATAAAAATTTAATAAATTTATTTACAAAAAGGTGTAAATCTAATCATACATATTTTTTTGAACCAATAATTAGCCTTTATTTAAGTGAAGAATTAAGCATTGATTCAGATATAACATTTTTAGAACAAATGATTATTTTTGTAATAAATAATGTATCAATACCAAAATTTTTTCTAGAATATATTTATCAAAAATTGTCAGTATATTTAAGATATAATTCTAATAATGAAAAATTAAAAAAATTAAATCAAAATATATTTAAAAGATATTTAAATCTTCTTGAAATATTTTATACTAATTCATTGGATAATAATTTAGATATTTTATATAATAATAAAAATGAAAATAATGAAATTTCTAATGAAAACGAAAATATGAACAATATTATCACAAATTATTTTGATTCTGAAAAGCAAAAAGAAATAAAAAATTATATTTATTTCAATGGATGCAATAGTAAAATGACAATTTTATTAAATCTTTCTTCTAATAATATTAATTGTGATTTCCCGACTTTGGAATTCGGTTGTTCTTTTGTTTTTTGGATAAATTTGGACAAAGATATAATAAATGACTATTATACAATATATAGTGGAAAAAATTCAAATAAAATAATGAAATTAATTAGTTTTATTTCTGGTGGGCATCAAATAAGTATGCAATTAATAAATGTAAATAATTTATCAATTGTAATTGATGAAATAGAATCAAAACCTATAAATATTTCTGAAGAATTTAAATATGGAAATTGGAATAATGTTTGCTTTATTATATATCCAAAAAAGACAGATTCAGTAAAAATTATAATTAATGGAGTTAGCCTAAAATTTACACTAAAATTGCCCAAAAATAATAGTTTAAATTTAACAGAAAAAATAGACAATATTACTTTATTTGAAAATTTAATAGGGAGAATTACTTCAGTTCTATTCTGCCCAAATGTCTTAAATTCAGATATTATATCAGTTTTCTCTCAATGTCATGGATTTTATAAAATAAAATATTTATATAAATTTTTATTATCTATAGATAGCAATTATTTTCAATATTCACATAATTATAAATATTATGAAAAATTTAAAAATTCAGGAAATAATAAAAATTTGTTAAAAATAAATATTATGGCCGAAGAACAAAATAGAAAAAATATTGTAGGGTTATTCTGCCCTTTTACCTATGATGAAGCAAGGAATCAAATAGATGATGTTTTTGGAAATTTTATTGGTGCTATTTCTTCTCAAGATGATGGAGCAAATTATTATATAAAATATTCTAAAAATATTGAGCAAATTGGAGAAATTAATAATTTATTACCAATAATGGAATTAATGCTATTATCAAATAATCAAAATAAATTATCTTCTACAATAAATATAAATAATAATCTAATAGAAATAGAAAATTTGTTAACAGAAGATATTCTTTTAAAATATATGCATATTATAAAAAAAATAATTAATGATAAAAAACATAATTTAATTTTGGCAAATAATACAAATTTTTTTTCTCATCTTGGCCTATTTTTAGAAAAATTCCCTTCAAATATTTTTACATATACCATTCTTAGTATATTTTATGAAATAGGGAAAGAAACTTTTCAATACTATGATGATAAATCTGATTTTACTTATTCTTTTGTAAATATGATTTTATTAAATGAAAAAATATTTTCTAAATTTAGTGAAGAAAATCAACTAAAATTATGGGAAGATATGAATAAATTTTTCACATCAGACTATTCTCAACTTAAAGATTTTTTAAATATGTCAAAAATTTGTTTATTGTTGAGATTTTATGATAAAGATCGATATATTAAATATTGCTGTGAAAAGCATGCAAACTTATTCAAAAAATCAGAAAATGATAATATTTCAAATATAATGGAGCCTGATATGAATTCCAAAGTTGGAAAATTATTTGAAATTATACAACTATATATAAATAAATTATCTAATGAATCAGATACCATAAATTTATTTAAATTATTATCGCTAGATTTATCCCCATGCCTCCAAAAAAAAATAATAATTGCTTATCAAAATTTTTTTGACAATCATAAAATACATGAAGATATTAAAGAAAAAGCATTAGATATACTTTTACAAAACCAATTTGTTGAAATATTTGAATATGTATTAAATATTTCTCTATTAGATGTAAGAATTGAACTAATTAATTTACTAAGAATAATATCAATTGAATACAAACAAAAAATTGAAAAATATATAGAAGAAAATAAATTAATAATTATGGATTATATCGGTGAAAATATTCTTCCTGAAAATTTAAAAGTGGTTTTACAAGATGGAAATAATAATAATCAAATAATTCCTTTAAATAATTTTTTTAATAAAGAATCTTTTAATGATGATATTGTTTTAATGTGGAATATTTTAAATAATTGGATAACAAATAAATCCTTTATGCCTATAATTCAAGGAAATGAAAAAAAAATGGTAAATTGCTTATCTTCTAACCCATCTTTGATAGAAATATTTATACAATTTGTTTCAAAAGTTTCTCCTTATTATATTGATTGCCTTTTAATTCTTTTATTCTCTTTAGTAACTAATATTACAATTTATAATAGATATATTTTTTATAAAAATAATTATTTTTATAAATGGCTATTTGAAGTTATTTATTTTTTCCATAATAAAAAAAACGAACCATTAATTGAAGATAAAGAAAAATCAATTATCGATTTAATTAAATTACATAGCATTGAATTATTTAAAAATTTTCTTGAATATCAGAATAAAAATATAGAAAAAAATGAAGAAATTATTAACTATATTTTAGATTATTCTTATTACCTTAAAACTAAAAATAATAATAATCAAGAACAAATAGATGAAATAACAAATATTACAAGAACTCTATTATCTCAAATAATAGAATTTTCTTCATGGGATGCTGACATAGTAGCAAAGGCTTGTTTTGAATTTATGTTCCTATACAAAAATTCACAAATATCTGATTCTTATACAGATAAAGAAGAAGATAAAAAAGAAAATAAAAATGAATTAAAGCAAAGTATAAAAAATGTAAGAAATAATAAATCTAATAATATTTCTAAATCTGTAAGAATTAAAAGCTTTAATCAAGATAATAAGCAAGATAATAAAAATGATTTAAATCTTGAAAATAAACCATATGAATCAATTGAAGAAGTGGAAGAGGAGGAAATAAGTGTTGACAAAACAAAAACAACTCAATTTAATGATGTAATAAATTCTTTAGATGAAAATAAAGATTTATATGAAGATTATGATATAATAAGTGAAGAGCGTAATTCTTCTTTTGATGATAAATCTAGTATTAAATCTCCAAATCAAATATATAATATTAATTTATTACTTAATTCAGTTTTAATTCCAGACTTTTTGTATGATAATTTATATACAAAAGAATCAACAAATAATATAATAAATAAAGAAAAAGAAAATGAACAAAATATCAATATTATTAATTCAAATGATACAATTTTAAAAGATATTTGGGAAGATTGCAATATGTATGAATATATTATTGATTATTATTTTTCTAATATTTGGGGAATTGAAAATATGTGCAAAAATGTGAAAATTGATTATGAAGGGAAACCATTGGAAATATTTAAGGATTTATTAAAAGAATATGGAGATAATAAAGCCCATAAAAATAGCTTAATGAAAATATTAGATAAATATTTTCTTTTTAAAGATATTAATAAAAAGCTTGATAAAAAAGAAAATGATAAAAACGATAAAAAAGAAAATGATAATAATAGAAATGATAAAATAAATATTTTTAATTTAAATTTAATATTATTATGCATAGCATATGATACAACAGGGGATTCAGCAGAAAGAATTTTTATAGAAAATAAATTAGAGCAATTTATAATTTTTTGCATTTTATGTAGTGTAAATATAACAACATCAGAAAAATCCCATAATATTATCCAAAATAAATTATATGATTTAATTGGTTATGGTTTACTTTTTTTAAAAAAGAGAGATGATATAAGATATAATGAATTTGTTGAAAAAATAATTATACCTATTTTTGAAGATATACAAAATGAAAGCAATAAAAAGGGAATAAAAGGCATTTTTTCTTCAAACAAAAAAACTATGTATAAACATAGCGCAATATATAAATTATTTGTTAGTCAAGATTCTAATGCAGAAGATAATCTGAATAATAGCTTTAGAGTTCCAGATAAAAAACCTTTGGCTAGAACTTTAAGATCAGGTACAATGCAAACTAAATTTAATTTTAATAAAGGTGATAAAAAAGTTCCTACTTTTGAGTCCATAAGTGGAAAAGATTTAATCAAAGTAACAAAAACTAAAGGAAAAAATAAAAAAAAAGAAAAAAAAAAGAATAATTTAAAAGTAGATTTCAGAGGAGATATTTCAAGAATTATAAAGCATATTATAAAGGATACAATTAAACTATTTAGCATTAATAGAGGTAATAAAACTGATAAAGATATTAAAAATTATATAAAAGAATTTTACATCAAAAATAAAGAAAATAATAAAATTGAAAATCAATTAATAAAAAATGAAAATAAAAAAATAAATGAAAAAATATTAGATATTATTCCATTTTTAGAAACAAAAATAAAAAAATATTCAAGCACTTCTTTGATACAAGAAAAAATGAGAAGAAATCAATACAAAAAAACTAAAAAAAAACTTTTTTCATGGAGAGGTTTTTGGTCTCAAAGAGATTTATTTTATGCTCATCCCGAACATTTAAAATTAAAAAAAAAAAATCATTATACAAAAGAAATGACAAAAATTTTATTTTCATTTTTTATTAATTGATTTTCAATTTTATTATTTTCTTTATTTTTGATGTAAAATTCTTTTATATAATTTTTAATATCTTTATCAGTTTTATTACCTCTATTAATGCTAAATAGTTTAATTGTATCCTTTATAATATGCTTTATAATTCTTGAAATATCTCCTCTGAAATCTACTTTTAAATTATTCTTTTTTTTTTCTTTTTTTTTATTTTTTCCTTTAGTTTTTGTTACTTTGATTAAATCTTTTCCACTTATGGACTCAAAAGTAGGAACTTTTTTATCACCTTTATTAAAATTAAATTTAGTTTGCATTGTACCTGATCTTAAAGTTCTAGCCAAAGGTTTTTTATCTGGAACTCTAAAGCTATTATTCAGATTATCTTCTGCATTAGAATCTTGACTAACAAATAATTTATATATTGCGCTATGTTTATACATAGTTTTTTTGTTTGAAGAAAAAATGCCTTTTATTCCCTTTTTATTGCTTTCATTTTGTATATCTTCAAAAATAGGTATAATTATTTTTTCAACAAATTCATTATATCTTATATCATCTCTCTTTTTTAAAAAAAGTAAACCATAACCAATTAAATCATATAATTTATTTTGGATAATATTATGGGATTTTTCTGATGTTGTTATATTTACACTACATAAAATGCAAAAAATTATAAATTGCTCTAATTTATTTTCTATAAAAATTCTTTCTGCTGAATCCCCTGTTGTATCATATGCTATGCATAATAATATTAAATTTAAATTAAAAATATTTATTTTATCATTTCTATTATTATCATTTTCTTTTTTATCGTTTTTATCATTTTCTTTTTTATCAAGCTTTTTATTAATATCTTTAAAAAGAAAATATTTATCTAATATTTTCATTAAGCTATTTTTATGGGCTTTATTATCTCCATATTCTTTTAATAAATCCTTAAATATTTCCAATGGTTTCCCTTCATAATCAATTTTCACATTTTTGCACATATTTTCAATTCCCCAAATATTAGAAAAATAATAATCAATAATATATTCATACATATTGCAATCTTCCCAAATATCTTTTAAAATTGTATCATTTGAATTAATAATATTGATATTTTGTTCATTTTCTTTTTCTTTATTTATTATATTATTTGTTGATTCTTTTGTATATAAATTATCATACAAAAAGTCTGGAATTAAAACTGAATTAAGTAATAAATTAATATTATATATTTGATTTGGAGATTTAATACTAGATTTATCATCAAAAGAAGAATTACGCTCTTCACTTATTATATCATAATCTTCATATAAATCTTTATTTTCATCTAAAGAATTTATTACATCATTAAATTGAGTTGTTTTTGTTTTGTCAACACTTATTTCCTCCTCTTCCACTTCTTCAATTGATTCATATGGTTTATTTTCAAGATTTAAATCATTTTTATTATCTTGCTTATTATCTTGATTAAAGCTTTTAATTCTTACAGATTTAGAAATATTATTAGATTTATTATTTCTTACATTTTTTATACTTTGCTTTAATTCATTTTTATTTTCTTTTTTATCTTCTTCTTTATCTGTATAAGAATCAGATATTTGTGAATTTTTGTATAGGAACATAAATTCAAAACAAGCCTTTGCTACTATGTCAGCATCCCATGAAGAAAATTCTATTATTTGAGATAATAGAGTTCTTGTAATATTTGTTATTTCATCTATTTGTTCTTGATTATTATTATTTTTAGTTTTAAGGTAATAAGAATAATCTAAAATATAGTTAATAATTTCTTCATTTTTTTCTATATTTTTATTCTGATATTCAAGAAAATTTTTAAATAATTCAATGCTATGTAATTTAATTAAATCGATAATTGATTTTTCTTTATCTTCAATTAATGGTTCGTTTTTTTTATTATGGAAAAAATAAATAACTTCAAATAGCCATTTATAAAAATAATTATTTTTATAAAAAATATATCTATTATAAATTGTAATATTAGTTACTAAAGAGAATAAAAGAATTAAAAGGCAATCAATATAATAAGGAGAAACTTTTGAAACAAATTGTATAAATATTTCTATCAAAGATGGGTTAGAAGATAAGCAATTTACCATTTTTTTTTCATTTCCTTGAATTATAGGCATAAAGGATTTATTTGTTATCCAATTATTTAAAATATTCCACATTAAAACAATATCATCATTAAAAGATTCTTTATTAAAAAAATTATTTAAAGGAATTATTTGATTATTATTATTTCCATCTTGTAAAACCACTTTTAAATTTTCAGGAAGAATATTTTCACCGATATAATCCATAATTATTAATTTATTTTCTTCTATATATTTTTCAATTTTTTGTTTGTATTCAATTGATATTATTCTTAGTAAATTAATTAGTTCAATTCTTACATCTAATAGAGAAATATTTAATACATATTCAAATATTTCAACAAATTGGTTTTGTAAAAGTATATCTAATGCTTTTTCTTTAATATCTTCATGTATTTTATGATTGTCAAAAAAATTTTGATAAGCAATTATTATTTTTTTTTGGAGGCATGGGGATAAATCTAGCGATAATAATTTAAATAAATTTATGGTATCTGATTCATTAGATAATTTATTTATATATAGTTGTATAATTTCAAATAATTTTCCAACTTTGGAATTCATATCAGGCTCCATTATATTTGAAATATTATCATTTTCTGATTTTTTGAATAAGTTTGCATGCTTTTCACAGCAATATTTAATATATCGATCTTTATCATAAAATCTCAACAATAAACAAATTTTTGACATATTTAAAAAATCTTTAAGTTGAGAATAGTCTGATGTGAAAAATTTATTCATATCTTCCCATAATTTTAGTTGATTTTCTTCACTAAATTTAGAAAATATTTTTTCATTTAATAAAATCATATTTACAAAAGAATAAGTAAAATCAGATTTATCATCATAGTATTGAAAAGTTTCTTTCCCTATTTCATAAAATATACTAAGAATGGTATATGTAAAAATATTTGAAGGGAATTTTTCTAAAAATAGGCCAAGATGAGAAAAAAAATTTGTATTATTTGCCAAAATTAAATTATGTTTTTTATCATTAATTATTTTTTTTATAATATGCATATATTTTAAAAGAATATCTTCTGTTAACAAATTTTCTATTTCTATTAGATTATTATTTATATTTATTGTAGAAGATAATTTATTTTGATTATTTGATAATAGCATTAATTCCATTATTGGTAATAAATTATTAATTTCTCCAATTTGCTCAATATTTTTAGAATATTTTATATAATAATTTGCTCCATCATCTTGAGAAGAAATAGCACCAATAAAATTTCCAAAAACATCATCTATTTGATTCCTTGCTTCATCATAGGTAAAAGGGCAGAATAACCCTACAATATTTTTTCTATTTTGTTCTTCGGCCATAATATTTATTTTTAACAAATTTTTATTATTTCCTGAATTTTTAAATTTTTCATAATATTTATAATTATGTGAATATTGAAAATAATTGCTATCTATAGATAATAAAAATTTATATAAATATTTTATTTTATAAAATCCATGACATTGAGAGAAAACTGATATAATATCTGAATTTAAGACATTTGGGCAGAATAGAACTGAAGTAATTCTCCCTATTAAATTTTCAAATAAAGTAATATTGTCTATTTTTTCTGTTAAATTTAAACTATTATTTTTGGGCAATTTTAGTGTAAATTTTAGGCTAACTCCATTAATTATAATTTTTACTGAATCTGTCTTTTTTGGATATATAATAAAGCAAACATTATTCCAATTTCCATATTTAAATTCTTCAGAAATATTTATAGGTTTTGATTCTATTTCATCAATTACAATTGATAAATTATTTACATTTATTAATTGCATACTTATTTGATGCCCACCAGAAATAAAACTAATTAATTTCATTATTTTATTTGAATTTTTTCCACTATATATTGTATAATAGTCATTTATTATATCTTTGTCCAAATTTATCCAAAAAACAAAAGAACAACCGAATTCCAAAGTCGGGAAATCACAATTAATATTATTAGAAGAAAGATTTAATAAAATTGTCATTTTACTATTGCATCCATTGAAATAAATATAATTTTTTATTTCTTTTTGCTTTTCAGAATCAAAATAATTTGTGATAATATTGTTCATATTTTCGTTTTCATTAGAAATTTCATTATTTTCATTTTTATTATTATATAAAATATCTAAATTATTATCCAATGAATTAGTATAAAATATTTCAAGAAGATTTAAATATCTTTTAAATATATTTTGATTTAATTTTTTTAATTTTTCATTATTAGAATTATATCTTAAATATACTGACAATTTTTGATAAATATATTCTAGAAAAAATTTTGGTATTGATACATTATTTATTACAAAAATAATCATTTGTTCTAAAAATGTTATATCTGAATCAATGCTTAATTCTTCACTTAAATAAAGGCTAATTATTGGTTCAAAAAAATATGTATGATTAGATTTACACCTTTTTGTAAATAAATTTATTAAATTTTTATTTTGTTTAAATAATTCCATTAAAATTTTAAATATTTCTATTTTATTTTGAGAATTTAATTCTTTAGATTCATTTTTTTCTTCAGTATTTTCTTTTTTTAACTCATCTTCATCTTTTTGTATATTTAGATAATAAAACAATTTTGGAATATCATCTGTAGAAATTAATATAGGCAAAAATATATTTGGATGTAAAGGATTTATATGAAATATTTGCTTTAATAGTGATAAATGATTGTTAGATGAAATTTCAACTTTTATTGCCTCTTGCCGGTCTTTATCATTTATTTCTTGCATTTTTATACAATAAAAATAAATAATTATTAATATTTATTTGAGAAAAACTAAATAATTAACTAAGAATAATATCAATTGAATACAAACAAAAAATTGAAAAATATATAGAAGAAAATAAATTAATAATTATGGATTATATCGGGGAAATTATTCTTCATGTAAATTTAAAAGTGGTTTTAC
>JAJNAB010025062.1:0-10293 GCA_023783335.1 Enoploplastron triloricatum | reverse complement strand
CCCCAATCCCCAACCCCAAATCCCCAATCCCCATTATATTCTTTTATTTGATAAATGAATTTATATTTAATATTTAATATAAATAATTTTTATTAAATTATTCAAAAAATAATAGAAAAAAATGCTTTATAAAATTTTAGAAAAATATTCTAAGCTTAAAACAAATAGTCAAACATCATTAGATAAAACAGGAAAAGAAATTGAAAATTGTGACAGAGAAATAATTAAAAATTTTTTGGAATTATATGATAAAGAAGTTAAGAAAATTCATTCAAATGAAGAAAGGATTGAAAAAAATTTGCAATTATTATATGCAGAATCATTAAATTTACAAAAAAATACTAAAGAAGCATGTAAAATATATGATGATTTGCTAGAATATTTTAAAGAAGCTGGTGATTTATATAATTGGTGTACAATCTTAGAACAAGAAATGAATTCTTTAGAAAATATTTTTATTCCTGGGAAAAATCCAGAACCTAAAAAAGAAGAAGAAAAGGACAAAGATAAAGAACAAGAAAAACAACAAGAAAACCAACATGATAAGGAAAAAGAAATAAAAGAAAATAAAAATGAGGAAACAAAAAAATAGGATTAATACATTATTTATAATATTTAAATAAAATATTTAATGCTAAATATTATAAATTTATTATTTTTTGTTAAATTTTTTTATTGGGTACTTATTTTATTAAAATATTTTTTATTTTTCAAAAAAAATATATTATTTTTTATAAATATATTAAAATATTTTCAAATAAAAATTTTTATTTTTGAAATTTAATTGCAAAATTAGCATTTAAATAAAAAATATAACAGAAAAAATGAAGACAAATACTTCTGCAAAAAAAAGAAGAATAAAATCAATGAGTGAACAGCAAGTTTTAGCTCGTAAAATAATAAAAGATATAGTTGAGCATGCCATAAAAATAGCAGATTTTAATATCAGCCATAAAAAATATCAAAAAGTGTTTGAGAGTAGGCTAATAAAAAAAGAAGAAAATTTTATTACACAAGATTCAAATTTTTCAGGAAAAATATATTTATCAAATGAACTAGATCATAAATGGATTTTGATATCAAAGGCTATTGGAAAAATAATAACAATTGAAGATAGAGGTGAAATTAAATTATATGACTTCAATACTAAAAAAAATACCATATATTATTTAAGTGAAGAAAATAAAAAAATAATATCTGCAGAAATATATGAACATGATCAAAAAGCTGATAGCAGATTATTACTTTTATTCCAGGATTTTTCATTTTATACAATTAATTTATATATTTTGAATTCTGAAGAAAATTCTGATAAAAATATGAGAGATTTGATAAATTTATCATGCTCAAAACCTTTTAATTTTAAACCATATTTAAATATACCTGAATGCGATTCTTATCTTCCTGATTTTGATTATATTAAAAAAATAATAATTTTCCCGAAAAATGTTAGTGATAATTGCAATGATATTATTTTAAATTTTTCTCAAATTGCTGGAAAATTTCTTGTTTTTAATTTTTTATCAAATTCAATTACTGGGAATTATATTATTAATCATCATGATTATGAAGAATTAATTAATAATAAAAATTTACAAAATATATATAATTTTATAAATGTTTTTGTAAATAAATCTTGGTCTTTAAAACAATATAAATTTGCTTCATTTATTATTGAAATAATATGTAGTAATAAAAATGAAAATGATTTTCAAAAATTAGCAAAAGTATTAAGCTTAAAAAATAACAATTCAGAAGAAGATGATGACTTAGATAAAATCAAAGAAGGAGAATATTCAATAAGTGATAATGATAATGAATGTAAAGATATTTATGAAGCAACAATAAAACCAATTGCTTCATTTAATTTAGGAAATATTTCAATTTATTCAATTTTAAACAGATTAAAATCATTTTTTGATAAAGTAAATGAATGCTTTATTGCTTATAAAAAAAATAATTATTCTTTATATGAAAAAGAAAATATTCCTTTATTTAAAGGAAAATTGGCCATTTATCTAATATTTTTTATGAAATGCTTTTCTAGGAAAATAAATTTAAAAGAAATTTTTAAATTTTATGATCCAGAAAATAAAGGTTATGTAGATAATCAAATTGCACATGAAATATTTAATAATTTAACTATAGGTTTTACTAATTCTCAAATTAAAGAATTATTCGATAAACTTAATTTATTTGATGAAAATAATAAATATATGTACAATTATTTATTTGAATTGGATGAATATTTAATTGCTAAAATAATATCTTTTTTACCATTAAATTCTTCTGATGAAAATATTTTTACTTGTAAATGTGAATTTAATGATTCTAATTATGAATCTATATATGAAAATGAAGTATCTAATTTTATAATTAATTCAATATTTGACAAAAGAGAATTAACAGATATAATATTTTTAAATTCTTCAAATTTAATTTTTACAATCACTCCTTATAATAAAAAAATTTATATTTTTAAAAGGAATATAAAATTATCAAATAACCCAGAAATTATAGGAAAAATTGGAACAATTGATTTATTTTCTTTTTATGATCATTCTCCTAAATTTTTGGATTATATTGAAGAAAGAAATTTGTTGATATCTCAAAGAACAACAAAATATTCAACTGAATTAGTATTAATAAATATAAATGATGATTTATTATTTCCTTTCAGAGACAAAAAAGAAATTAAATTTAATATTGAAAAAAATCAAAAAAATTCATCAAAAGATTTATTATCTTTTAAAGATGGAAATTTTATTTTATTCAATAATTTTTTTTATTTAAAAAGAAATGAAATGTTCGCCTTATCAACAAATAATGCAATATATTTAATAAATCCCAAAATTCCTGTGTATAATATTTCTCTTAAAATGTATGAAAAGAAAAAAACAGTATACACCAAAATTTGCAGACTTTATTGTGAAAATCCAAATGAAGAAATAGGAAAAATTTCTCTTATAGTATTTCAAAAAATTAATATTCCACCTCTTAAAAACATTTTGATTTTTTCATTTGGAAATGATATTTTTGGTATTGAGCATAATGCACAATATTCAAGCACAGATTGGCTAATTTTATTATTTAATACAAATCAAATTTATTCTTATGCTATTAATCAAGTTTATATATCTATAAGTGCGAAAGAAATTGATATTCCTTTACCTAATGATGATAAGGAACAAATAATTAATTTTGCAATTAAAAAAATGGGGAATTCTTTAATGAAATATTATAAAAATGATTTGGTTAGTTTTAAATCTTATTATAAAATGCTTGAAAGAAAAAATCAAGAAATTTATAATCAAATATCTTTAATAATAAAGGATTCAATGCTTCATGGAAAGCAATTTAAAATAAATCCTAAAGATTTCCAAATTCATACAGTTTTTCAACTTGTTAAATTATTAAAAGATTTAAATTTGAATTTTAGAACATATCAATTATTTGAAATGTTCCCAATAATTAGTTTTGTCCCGCCAAAATATGAAAAAGATTCAGAATTTCTAGAATTTCAACTTTTTCCACAAAAAAATGATGACGATATTTCAAACGAACAAGAAGAAATAAATTTACCTAAAAGAAGAAATCAACTAAAAAGTGATTTGTCGAATTTGGAAGAAAAACTTACTATTTTAGATTCTGGATTAAAAAAATTTGCTATGTTTATTTTAAAACAAAAAAAAACAGAAAAAAAAATTTTTGAGTTATTAGATGAATATAAAGAAGAAATATTAGATACAACACAATTTGTATTTGGGTCGGAAAAAATAGGTTTATTAGGAGAAAACTACTTAACCATCGAAGAATTAAAAGAAATTTTTAAAAGAATGGATTCCAATCATAATGGCGTAGTAACTTTAGATGAATTTATAAATTTTTTAAAAAAATCTGATATTAAAAGTATTTTATCGACTATTAGGCATGAATCTACTTTGAGAGCAAAATATAAAAATGATTTTTCATTAGATATAGAAAATTTTATATTAAGTACTAAAGAAAAAAAAGTTGAATATATAAAACCTTTATTAGAAGAAATAAAAAATTTTTATCAAAATTATCAAAATATAAATTTAGAGGAAATAAAAAGTAATTTAGATTTAATAACAAATAAAATTTCTAAGGATGAAATATTAGAAAGATTTAAATTTGGATATATATTTTTACAAGAAATGAAAGATTTATTAAAAGAATATGAAATTGAAATGTCAGAAAATGATATTAATAGTTTATTTGCATATTTCGACCAAAAAAATAAAAATTACTTTATATATGTTAGGGATATAATAAAATATTTTAAAGTTATTGAAAAAGAAGAAAATGAAGAAAATGAAGAGAAAGAAGATGATAATATAGAAGAAGAAAACAAGGAAGAAGAAAAAAAGGAAAATATTCAAAAACAAGAAAAAAAAATAAATGAAAACCAATTTATATTAATATGGATGGGGATAATGAAAAAATTAATTAAATTATGCCTTTTGGAACTAAATCTTCCTTTAACTGATTTTTCTGATAAATTTTTATTTATAAAAAAACATCAAAAATCAAATGTTATTTTAAATAATATACCAACAAAATTAATTGTTGAAAAAATAAAAGAAAAAATCACAAATTTTTTACCATTAGAAGAATCAATTTTATTCAATATTTATTTAGATTATTATAATTATGGAGTCCTTTTTAAAGAAAATTTAAAATTTTTATTTGATTTTATAATGAAATATATAAATGATTTTGAATTTTTTGATGTAAATGAATTTGATACTTTTGATTTAGAAAATGCAAACACATATATAAGTAATCAAAAGAAAAATTTAAATAACAACATTGAAAAATTAGAAGGAGATTATATAAAAGGTTTATTACCAATTTTTCATTTACCTTTATTAGAATTTATTTATCATTCTCAAAAAAAAAATAATATGCAAAATTTAAATTTATTGTATGATTATTTATGTACTGTTGGAGAAGAAAAAGATTTTTTATCTCAAAAAGAATTTATTCAAGTATTAAAATATATTTTTCCTATAGGTGTTTATAATGCAAAAGCAGCAAATTGTTTATTTGATTATTTAAGTGAAACAGTAATGTTAATAAATGAACCTAAAAGAAGGGTAGTATCTATTCCTAAAATGATATTATTTATAATAAGTATATTGAAAAGAAAAGAAACATTAAATCAAACTATAAATATTAAGGAATTATATTATGGTGAAAAGAAAAAAATTTTAGATAATTTTGGTAGTAGTATAACTACAATTAAAAAATATAATGAAATAGGAGAGGAAATTAATAGTTTATCTTCGCAATATTTAGGCTTAATTAAAGATGCTATTTTCAGTGGACTAATTATTTTAGATAAAAAAATACAAATTGATATAATAATGAAAAAATTAAATAAAATAGATAAAAATATTTTAGAAAGTAATCACTACTTTCAATTATTAGGAAATGAATTATTGGTACAAAAATTTAACAAAAGATTAAAAGCAATAAATAAATTAAATAATGAATTAAAAAAAATAGGATTTGAAGATAGTGATTATGATATAAATATCCAAAAAGAAATAGAATTTTCAAAAATTGAAATACCAACTATACCAATAAATGAAAAAGACACAAAAAAATTTATTAATTTAAAAAAATATTTATGTGGAATGATAGAAAGTTTTGATTATTTCCATCCAGAACTTAAATGCTATGTTAACATTATAAAACTAAGAAAATCTTTTTTATATGAAGAACTATCAGAATTAGATGGACAAAATCTTTTGAAACATATAGAATTTTCCTTAAAAGTAAATCATTATTTGCAACAAGAATATTTAAGTAAATCAGCAACTTTAAAATCTTTTGAGAAATTTTCATTTTTAAGAAATTTTGGAGTATGTTCAAAAGAAGTTATAGTTAATAAAAGACAAGAAGAAGAATATTATATTATTAATGAAAAAATAAATGAAGGAAATTTTATTTCATTATCAGGCTTAATTAAATCAAATGGTGGACTTTTACAAATACCAGAATTAACAAATACTGATATGGCATTTTATATTTTAAGATATTGGGGAAAAAATATTTTGCATATATTAGGCGATTTATTTAAAATAAATGTTTGTTTAAAATATTTCACAACAAAAGATTTTTATGTATCATATGATGGAAAACAAATAAAAATGGGAAATTTACTCACATATAGTTTTTGTGATATGAAAGGAAATATATATTCAGGACCAGATTTGTTAAAAATATTAGTTTTAATAAATAAAATTCAATTTTCTCAAGATATTCTTTATTCTGAAGAGCAAATAAATGAAATATATTCAGATGCTTATATTCCTCCAGAATTAATAAGAAATAATTTAAAATTAAATACAAAAACAGATTCATGGGTGTTTGGTATAATTTTATTTAATATTTTATTTGGGCATTCTCCTATAAGTTATTATAGTCAATTAAAAGAATTTGAAAATCAAATAGAAAATAAAAAGAAAGAAGAAATTAATATTAAAAATTTTTTTTATTTTAATCCTTTTTTAAATGTGCAAGAAATAATGGAAGATAAAAACTACTTTTTAAAAACTTTAAAATTAAAATCTTTTTCAGCCATTGTTAAAAAAACACATTTAAATTTAGCTACAGAAAATAATGATACTACAAATGGAATAGGAATTATTTTGGATATGATTAATTCCTGTTTATCAATTAATCCTAAAAAAAGGCCACTTATGTCATCTTTAATTCAATGTGATTTATTTAATTTTGAACCACAAGAATTGATTTTGTGTAATAAATTTTTAACAAATGTTTTAAATTATTATTCACCTGACCATGTTATTAAAGAGAAAATGCTAATTCCTTTAAGAGTTATTTGTTGTGAAATTATTCGTAATGAACAATCTTCTCCAAATGATATAAATAATTATCAAAATTTTATTTTTAATGTGATTAGAGAATTAAATACCTATTTATTTAGTAGAACATTTAGTTCAAAAGCAAAACATTCAGAAACAAATACAAATTTTGATAATGAAGAAGATTTATATTTTGAACAAAAAGACGATATTTATGTCAAAACCCCACAAAGCTATTTTAAAAATAGTATAATTGTTAAATTTGTAATAGAAACAAAAATAGTTGATCTTTTAATTTTTTTAATTTTAAGACATTTTGAAATAAATTTAAAAAATTTCAAAAAAAAATTCAATCAAGAATTAAAACAAGAAATGGATTCAAATTTGAATAATTTAGGAAAAATGAGAACAAGTACTTTAACAACAGAAAAAAAAAGTAATTACTATAATGAAATGAAACATTATTGTGGAAGATTAATTTCGGCATTAGTTGATTTTTTGTATAATTGTATACAAGCCATGTCATCCTATGAGCATGCTTTGACTTTATATGTTGAAAATATTTTATTATGGATAATAAAATTATTTATTGGGGAAGAAAATCAATTATTAGGAGATATATGTGATAATAGGGATTCTGATGATAAACTAAAAAAATATATAATTTATAGAACTTTTATGAGGGATGAAAATTTATTATTTAAAAGTGAATTTAAAGAAGATGAATTAGATCAAGTTTTTAGCATAAATAATCATAATAAAGATTTATGTGAAATAAAAAGCTACTGGTCTCCTGAATTATATTATTTTACAATTGATTTATTCAAAGAAGCTTTTGGAGAAAAATGTTTTGGAAATAGTAATTATATTGTTATTAAAAATTATTTTTTAACCATTAATTCTTACACAAAAAATATTGCTAATACATTAGAAAATCCTTTAATAAATAATAAAATAAATGATTATTTATCATTTGTTGGAAGAGAACAAAAAATAAAAATTAAATATTTTTTTATTAATACAGATTATGTAAGTCAAATTTTATCTTTAACAGATATGGCTACAAAATTATTTTTTAAAACAGATGATGATAGTTCTCATTTCAAAAATTTAGAAGATAAAAGAAGTGCATTAAGTTATATACATACTATATTACAAAATAAAAATAGTTATAAAATTAGGGGATGTCTTGATTTTAAAATTCATTTTATAATCCAAAAATTTTTGTATATTAATCAAAATAATTTAATAATAAGAAAAGAAATATTTAATATATTAAAAGAAATATCTTTATGTTTAATTGATATGAATGAAATTTATTGGATGGTAGGAAATAATTATAAAAAAAGAGTTTTTAAGGAAATATGCAATGAAAAAACTGATCTTATCAATTTTTGCGAAACATATGGATATGGGAAGGATTCAAATTGGGATTCAAATTTTTCTATAATCGATTTTATAAATAAATTATTAATTCAACCACCAAGTTTTGTTCTTTATTTTACAAATAGATTTTTGAGTATAAATATGAGAAAAAGTTCTGATTCTTATATAACTTATATGAAAGAATTTGGAAATATGTTTACTAAACCATTATGGTTAACACCTTTAATAAAAGCAATTAAAAGTCCATATGAAAATAGTGATACTAAACAATTGGCTTTAGATATTATTATGAATTTAATGCTATCAAATGAAAAAAAAATAATTTTTAATTTTAATTCAACTTTATGCAATTTCTATGAATTATTGGTAAACACAGTAAGAAATTGTATTGAACTACCTAAACATTTACAAGCTCAAAATGATGATAAAAGTAAGGAAGTAAATGATAGAAAATATTTTAAAGATTCGGTAAGAAAAGCAATAGAAATAATTATTGAATTGCAAAACCCCTATATAAAAACTCAAATATTTAGTAATCCCACGATGATAAAATATATGATTCAAAATAATTTGAAATTTGAAGAAAGATTGAATATTAAAGAAATAGAAGAAAAATTTAATGAAATAAATAAAACATATTTAAATAAAGCTGAAATAATTTCATCTTCATCTAAAAAAAATAAAAAAAAAGAAATAGAAATAGAAGATGTAATTATTTCTTGGATAAATTGTTTTAAATGTTGGATATTTCATATAGGTAGAGAAAATATTTATAATTATATAGATAGTATAAAAAATGTTATGTATGTTATTTATAAAATATTAAATAATGATTGGACTAAAGGAATAACAAATGATAGTAAAAATCGCCTTATTTTTACTATAATAAAATTATATGAATGGATTATTAAAAATTATTATCATGAATTTATTTTTCCAAAAGATGATGAAAGTTTATCTTTACAAATAATAATAAGTTTTATGAATAAAATCAGAGACAATAATTTAACAATGAAAGATTTAGTAATTAAAATTAATAAAATGACAGTTGCAAAAACAGATAAACATTATTTCGATAAACCCAGAAATATAAGAAGCCAGGAAATTTCGAAAGAAAAAGAAGATCCATATATTCAAAATTTATTTGGAAATAAATCATACACTTTTCAAAAATTATATAATTATATCACAGTTAAAATGTTTAATATTATATATATTATTTTTTCACAAAATGATCCTTTTTATAATAAACTTTTCGAAAAAATTAAATTTGGTGTTCTTTTAAGCGAACTTTTCAAAGTACAATATGAAACTATCGGTCTTTTTTTAAATCAAGAAAATATTGATACTTCGGTTTTAGATAATTATATGGCTGAGGTTAGAATAAGATTAGGACTTTTTGAAAATATGATGAAATTACCTAAAAAATTTGATGATATTAAAATGCAATTTATAGAAAATGATTTTATTAACTTCATTTTTAAAAATATGATTTTTGATTTCAGAAAATTTAAAACTGATTTTAAAAAACTTACTTTGGAATTTTTAGCTTTTAAAACATCTTTTGTTTTAAGAGCCGAAGCTCTATCTATTTTGAATATAATTTTTAAAAAAAATAATAATATCAATGGAAGGACTAAAATTGATTGTTTTGTTTTTGATGAAGTTATAAGAAATTTAAGAGTTTTTAATTTTGTTCAAAAAGAATTAAGTCTTATTAAAAAGAAAGCAAAAGGAAATGAGGTTTTAAGTTCTTTGGGATTTTTTAATATGATATTAAGCAATAATGAAAGAAATATAATTAAAATTATGAATTTGCAAAATGCAGCAGAATATTTTATTTATGCAATACAAAAAGATATTTCTGTTAAAAAATTATATCCTTTTATTCCTGAGTATATAAATAAAGTTCAAAAAGGAATTGAAAAAGAAAAATAATAATAAAAGTTTTTTATTTATTAATTAATTATTCTTAATAAATTATTTTTTTAAATTTATTTTTATTTGAACAATATTATTTTTTGGTAAGAATTGTTTTTGGGGATTGGAG
>JAJNAB010025061.1:0-10318 GCA_023783335.1 Enoploplastron triloricatum | reverse complement strand
TAGCAAATTATTTATTTCTTCTTCTTTATCATGCCTAATTTGGGCCAAAACAAGTTCTCTATAATTTTTTTCTTTTTTAATAAAAATATATAAATGTTTGCTTTTATTCATAAAAAATGAGTACAAATAGATTAAAACTCATGAAAACTTATAGCCGAAAAAAAACAGTTTTTTCTGAGGTTAAACTAGAATTTTACCGGAAGCAAGAATATATCAAAAAAACTTTTGAATTAGAAGAATTTTTATCAAAAAATAAATGCACTTCTTTTCTTTTTGGCAAAGAAAAAATAGAGCAATTAGGATATATATGTAATAATTGCGACAAAAAAGGTAAACATTATTATATATGTGATTATTGCTATAATAACTGTCATAAAGATTGTCATATTTCATCAGAAGAAAATAATGAAAATAATAATGAATTTTTTGGTATTAAAAGATTTTTTTGTTATTGCGGAGTAAATTTAAAGCATATTTTAGATAATATTGAAAATAGTAAAAAAGTTTCATGTACAATGATGAAGCTTGATCATATACTTGGAATTACTCCTTACAATTGTATTTCCCATAGTTCTATTATTTGCTGTATTTGTGCGGCAGTTTGTCATAAAAATTGCAAAGTTGAAAAAATTGATAAAATAGATAATGATTTAACTTGTGAATGCGATAGTAATTTTCATACTAATTTTAATGAATTAGCTTTGAGTTTCCCTTTAGATCAATATAAAAAAGTTGCAAATATTGATATATGGCCTATTCAAATATTAAATATTTTATTTTCAACAAAATCAACTTTTAGCAGAATGTCTGCGTTTTTTAAAAGATCTTTAAATAATGAGATAGATTTTGATAATATTAATAATATTGCTTTAATTAATAAGTTTGAAAAACTATTGGAATTATTTTCTGACTCTTTTAACAGAAAATTTAAAACTTACTATTATGTTGAAGAAATGAGTAATATGTTTCCGTTTGAAAACTTATTTAATTATATAAAAAATTTTGAGGCAACAAATTCTCAAACTTCAATAATTAAATTTAGATTATTATTTATTTTATTATTTATTCACTTAAGGAAAGATTTCAATACTATAAAATCATTTACTTCTAATGATTTTTATTGCAATACAGTATTAGAAAGATTAAAATTAAAAAAAATATTAGAAACGGATATAATTTTTTCTTATGATATAAATGAAAAATATAAATTAGATGAAGATAGTCCTGTTAAAACATTTGTATTAAAAGGGTTATGTAATTTAATAGCAAAAGGAATGAATTATGTTTCAGTTGAGGAAAATCAAGATGAATTCGAAATTGGGCTTAAATTAATAGCTTTTATGTTAAAAAGAATGATATTCGATAAAAATGATATAATTTTATTAATAGATAGTATTTATGATTTTCATTGCTATTTTTATCATTATATTATGAGTGAAAAAAATAATATATATTCATTAATTGATATATTTAATTCCATAATAGAAATATGCTTTATTATATCAGTTTATTATAATGATTTAATCATAGAGGAATATTTAAATCAAAAAAAACCTGAAAAAATAGGGAAATTTATACAATATAAAAATGAACATAGTAATAAATTATTAACAATTTTATTAAAAAATTGTGATTTATTTACAAAACATTTCAAACTATTAATAAAACCTAAACTTGGACAAAAAAATAAAGAAGAAATGATAAGAGAAAAAAATTTAAGAAAGCATAAATTGGAAATGCAAAACAAAATTTTAAGTAGAACTACTGGGGTAAAAACTAAAATGCCGGAAAATGAAGGACTTTTTACTGATAAAATTATAAATTTATTTATAGAAAATTTAGCTATTTTTTCTTTAGCTGATAATATTTACCAAAAACAATTAAATAATGTTACTAATAATGATATTAATAATTATTATAAATTTTTGGAAAAAATAAAAAATGAAAAATTTTATGAAATAATGAATTTAGAGCAAGGAAAACATTATTCAAATATTTTATACAATTTAAAAATTGTCATAGATGAAATTTATTATGATTTATTTTCTTCTTCATATGAAATGCAAAAAGATACTTTTGACACAAGATTAAGAGAATCCATATTAAATGCATGTGATGAAATTGAAAATAATATAGAAAAATTTAAAAATAAGTCAAATTGTCAAAAGCTTTTGCATAATTTTAAAAAAAGAGAAAAAGATAATAAAAAAAATAAAAATTATATTATGGATGAAGAAGAAAGTTTAAAAAGAAAAATACTAAAAGAAATATCTATTAGCATAAATTTTGCAAAAAATAATTTTTTATTACTTGAAAAAGGTAGAGAGCTAATAGTAGATAATTTGATAATTTCTCAAATAGATGAAATTTTATTTAAAGGAATGTTCTTTCTTTCAAATATTCATTATCCCAATATTATAAGCTCAGATTTAATAGAATTATTTTTTCACTTTTTATCTTTATTTTTATTAACAAAAGAAGGAATAGTATATTTAGTAACTGGGAAAAATTTGCAAGTTATACAAAGATTAATAAATAGATATAGATTTGATGAAAACAATAAAAATATAAATGATGAAAAAAATAGGACTATTAAATTTAATATTAGAGCAATAAAAATTGTAATTCATTTTTTGAATAATTTAACCAAATTAATCAATATTTATGATATAAAAGCAATAAAAGGACATAAAGTTCTTATGAAATATAAAAAAAGTATTATAACCCATTTAAAATATTTTTCGAATAATGCAGACACAAAAGAAAAAGAATTAGAATTTAAAAGGCAATTGAAAGAAAGTTTAGAAATATTTAATAATTTATTCCCTTTTTATGCATATAATGAATTCGAAATTATAAAAAGTGATATAGTTGAATTATTCAAAAATAGTCATTTTAATTTTCTAGATTCAATATTATTCCAAAATTTATTCGATAAAACCATTTTTAATAAGGATAAAGAATATTTAAAAAAAAGGAATTGCGAAATGGAGTATTATTTTCAATTTTTTGAATTAGTCACAAAAAATAGTTTTTTTATTTATAAAAATGATAAATATGGCCAAAAATTAATTAAATCAATTATTGGATTTATAGATATACAGACTTTAGAAAAAATATTATCAAATTCTTCTGATATGTTGTCATATTCACAAAAAATAATTTTATTGAAATTTATAAGAACATTTTATTTAATTGATCAACTAAATCAAGTTAATTATTCATTCAAAGAAAAACCTTTATCAAATAATGATTATAAATTAATGATAAATAGTAATATAATTAAAGATAGTAAAATAACCAAATATATCAAAACTTCAAAAAAATATATTATGAATAATAAGGAAAGCTTGCAATTTTTAAAAAAATATCAATATATTAATGATTTAATTGTTTTAATAAATATTTTTGGAAGCCAATTAGATCTATTTCCTTATTCTATTTTTAATGAAACTAATATTTCCATTAAAAATTATATTAAAGAATTAATATTTTCTATTCATGAAATAAGTAATACAATTTATTATAATGAAAATATTGTTAATAAAATATTGCCACACTATCTTAAATTAGTAATCAAATTTTTGAATAGAAAAGAAGTATTTATTAAAATATTAAATGATATTGATAAAGATATTGGAAAAATTAATTCTGCAGATTATGAATATTTAATTATAACAGAAAATATAAATAAAGATTATAAATTTCTAGTTAGTAATAAATTCATTATATTTGATAAAAAAGAAATATTCACCAGAGTTATTAAAAATATATATGATATTTATAAAAAGACAACAATTAATGAGGAATATACCCTACAAAAATATCTTGAAATTTATGATATTTTTAATGAAGCCAATTTTCCACCTTTTTCTTTATTAGAAATTAAAGATTATGAATATTTTTATGAAGAAAAAGAGGAAGACGAGGAAAATGAAAAAAAAGAAAATGATGAAAAATCAATTAATAAATTAGATTTTATTAACAATAATTTTTTAGATCAATTTCGAAATATTTCTAATACTTCATTCTTAGGCGTGCTAACAGGTGATTCAACAGATAAAAAATTTGATTTTGGTTTTAATTTTACAGAATTATTTGAAGCTTTTATTAATTCTATCGAATCAGGAAATTTAAAATATTTTAGGACTTTGCTATGCATTTTGGATAAAATGCTTTTTTATGATTGTTCTCATGTTCAATTTTTATTTGAAGAAATGATATGCGATAAAAATTTTTTTAAAAATGTTAATAGAGAGCTAAATTATTATATAGTAAAATATATAGATTCTACAAAAAAATATGAATTATTTAAAATTTGTTCAGAAATAACGGATATAACTAAATTAACAATTCAATTTTTACAATTATTAGGAGAAGGATTTAATACTGATTTCCATGAAAATATTTTAAAACAATTATCAGAAAAAAGAAGGATAGTTAAAGAAAGAACTTTAATAAGAAAGGGTACATTGATAAATAAAGATTTAAATTCTGAATATGAGGATAGTGATATTAGTGATGATGATAAATTAATAATTAATAATGATTTTATAGAAAATTCTGTTAGATCTTCTGTAAAACAAGCTTTGAATAAAATAAAAAATACTCCTTTAGTAGATCCTGTGGATTCTATATATGAAACTATGATTAATAACTTGAAAATAATTTTTCAATTAATGGAATTAAATAGTTCAATTGAAGGAGAATTATCAATTGATTTTTTAATAGAATATATAGATACAAAAAAATCATTAATTTCAATTATTGATATAAATATTTCAAATTTATTTTTTGGGAAAGGAAAAAAAAATAAAATAAAAAGCTTTAATAATAATAATAAATATAATAAAATAGAATATAAAGGAATATTACAATTATTTTCAATGAAAATAAAAGATAAAGATAAAGAAAAAGAAAAAATTTCTGAAGATGAAAATGAAGAAGAAAATAATTTTAATAAATATAAACTAAGAAAGACAATGTTAGCCTATATGAAAATAAAATATTTTCAATTATTAAAAGCATATATACAACTCGGAAATAAAAATGATTTCGTAAAATTATTACTAGAAAAAAAATTTGGACCAATGAAAATGTTCGAACTAGTCTTATATTATATGAGCGAACTGATAAATAATTTATTAAATAAAGATTATAATAAATATAATTATTTATTGGATATAAATAATATTAGTTTATATAAGGATAAGTTAAGGAATTTATATATGTATGAAGATGATTTTAGATCTTCAATAGAATTAAATTTAATATTTCATATATGTATAATAATAAAGACTTTGGAAGATGCATATGGGATAACAATGCTAAGTGAATATTATGATAAGGAAAATAAAGAAATTAAAAAACAAATAGATGAAAATAAAGAAGAAAATAAAATAAATGAAGAATTTGAAATTAAAGATTTAAATGAAATTGAAAATAAAAATGATTTTAAAATTAAAGAAAAAATAGATATTCCAATAAAAAAAGAAAATGAAGAAAAGAAAAAAAATTTTTACAAAAATAATATTACTAATAATGCCACTAATAATATCAGTAATACTTTAGCACCTTTAAAAACAAAATTATATCTTTCATCATTTAATACTCATACAAATGATAATAATAATATAAATAATATAGAAAATAATAATAATGATAATATTAATAATATAATTATACTTAAAGAAAATCCTAGATATAAAAACTTTAAAAAAGAAGAGGAAACAAATGAATCATTATATAAAAATATTTTTAAAAATTATAAAAAATACATTCAAAAGAAAACAATAAAAATAACTAAAGAAAAATTGGCCAAAATTAAAAAAGGAAAATTTAATACCGAAAATTTAAATTTAAAAAGTAAATTTGCTTTATCTGTATATGAATTTATATTTTCATTAGTATTAAAAGTTGAAATAAAGCCTGATATATATTTTGCTGCAAATGAAATCATAAAGAATATTAATAGAAGGCGTTTACATTTATCAAAAATATCAAATGATATATCTAGAAATATTATAAATTTTAAAAATTTAGATTATTTTTTATCAGAAAGAAATGCCAACCAAGATTATGATAATTTATATTTTGATATAAATAAAATAGAATATAACCAAAAGAAAGTAAAACTACTTGATGAAGAGAAAGATGAAAATAAAATTACTTTTTTTATTAAGCCTTATTTGTCATTCCATTTATCAGAATCAACAAAAAAATATTTCATAAATAATGTAGATAGATCATCAGCAAGAGCAAAATATAAATCATTAGTTATTTTTTCAGATTATTGCATATTTGAAATGATGTACAATATGAATTATATAAATAAATCTAATTTTTTAAAAAAATTATCAAAAGTTTCATTCACCTATTTGCATATAGTTAATTATATTTTAATTTTAATAGAAAACGCCCTTTTAATGTTTCATTATTATCAAGATTATTCTTTATCTTATGATGATTATGTAACTGTTGATAAATCAATTTTAAGGAAAAAATTTAAAGATATAGTAGTAATCATAGTAATTAAATTTGTTATTATTTTTTTTGCATTATTTGCTTTTTTTTATTGTAAATTTATTCCTGAATTACAAAGAAATATTCTTTTTTCTGAAGAAAAAAGTTTTATCTTTCGGGAAATTGGAAAAAAAGAGCAAAACATCAATGATTCTAATATTGTAAAATATTTCCGAGGAAAAGGAAACTTATTAAAAATTATGGAAATAATAAATAAAGATATAGATTTTTTTACCAAATGGAAAATTTTAATAATTGATACTATTTTACTAAATTTAGACATAAATATTTTTATATTTTCATTTTTTTTAGGCTTATTATTTTTAATTTTAGGTCATCCTTTAATTTTATCAATAGAAATAATATTTATAGTTAAAATATTTCCTTCTTTATTAAATATTTTTAAATCTTTAACTGCAAAATTTTCTAGTTTTTTTTCTTGTTTAGTTTTTACTTATCTAGTGATATATGTATATAATTGGATAACAATATTATATATGAGAGAAACTTTTGATTTCGGCGAAATATATGATTATCAAACAGGGCAATATATAACTGAACCCTTCTGTCATTCTTCAATGCAGTGTTTACTTGTTTTAATTAATTTTGGGACAAGATGTGGAGGAGGGGCCGGAGAGGTACTTCCCACAGTTTCTTACAAAAACAGTACAAATATGTTCATTGGGAGATTTATATATGATATGACTTTTTTTATTTTTGTATCAACAATTATGGGAAATGTAACTTTTGGGATAATTGTTGATACTTTTGGAGAATTAAGAGATGAAACTTATAATTATGAAAATGATAAAAATAATAAATGCTTTATTTGCCAAATAAGTAGAGATGGTTGCTTATTAAAAAATATTAATTTTAATAATCATATAAAGCATGAGCATAATTTGTGGAATTATGTAAATTTTTTGATTTATTTACATTTAAATAATCCTAATGATTTTTCGAGAGTTGAAGGAATTGTTTGGGATAAACTAATTGAAAAAGATTATGGATGGATTCCAATTGACAATGAGAATAATAATGATGAAGAGGAAAATGATTAAGATTAATAATATTTTTTAGAATATTAAATATTTATAAATATTTTTTTTTATTAATATTTTTGTATTATAATTATTTAAATTAGTAATTTATAAATAATAATATTTTGTTGAATTTAATAAATTTTTACAATAAATTTTTATTTTTTATTCAAAAAAAATATTAAAAAATATTTAATTATTAAATATTTTTATTAATTCATTTATTGTAAAAGAAATTTTAAATTTATTATATTCATATTATAAATCTTTTTTTATTATTTTCAATTTGATAATATTTATTATATTTTTGTATATTAATAATTTTAAATTATTCACAAATAATTTCTAAAAAAGACTTTTTCATTTATTATAAGTGACTCAAGATAAAATAAGGATATATTTATAAAATATAATAGAATAAAAAGATAAAAAGACATAAAAAATATATATCACCTGCTCATTTTCGATCTTTATTGATGAAATTAATTATTTATATTTTTCTTCGCTTTTAAATCTTTTTGTATTTTCTTCATTTTCTTCATTTTTATTTTCATCATTTCTCTTAGTATAATCATTTATATCTATTGATTGTTTATATCCAAAACTATTAAATAAGTTTATGTTCTTTTCTTTAATCTTTAATTTCTCTCTTGCTTTATTTATATCTAAATTTATTATAAAAAAATTACTTCCAATAAAAGATTCATCATTAATTCCTCCAAAAATAAATAATTTATTACTGCATATTACACTACAATGACTACATCTTGGCCTAACTATTTTTTCTTTTTCTCCATAATCAACTCTTATCCATTCAAATCTAAATAATTCAAATAAATATGTATCATTTAAAGCAAATTTTTCATCATTTATTATGGTTTTTCCTCCATGGACTACAATAAAATTTCCTTTTTCAAAAAAATTCATAGAGCATAAATATCTTGGGCAAGGTCTCTTTCCAAAAGTAAATATTTTTTCCCATTCTAAAGGCTTATTTCCTATTTTTAAGATCCACATATCATTACTAATTTTTTTATTATTTTTTCCGCCAAAAATATATAATCCTTTTTCTTTTATTCTGATATTTAATTTATTTGCAGAAGGAGAATTTTGAATTTTATATATAGAAAAGTTTTGATTTTTAGTCTGTTCTGAAGTTAAAACTAGACAACAAGAATGATATGCTAATTTTGGAGGAATTAAATTTGGCATTATACTTGCTTTGACCCAATTTAAATTCATGTTTAGATTTAATAAATAAGAATCATCTAAATATTCGCCATTTTCGTCAATTCCACCATGAATAAATATTTGAGGGCCAATAAGACAAGAAATATGATTTTTTCTTAACTTAAAAAATAAATAATTTGTGTTAGGTGCTGAATACCAAGCATTCGTTTCAAAATTAAATATATCTAAATTTGCAAATAATCCACTATGCAAATATATTCCACCAAAAATATAATATTTATTTTTATAAATTATACCAGTATGTCCTCTTCTTGCATCAGATTGATAATTGCTTGATTTTAAATTTGTCCAAGTGTAATTATTATTATTGAATTTCCATATATGATCTGAATATAATTTGCAAGAATTTCCAGAAAATAAATATATACTATTTGTTAAATTGTCATAATTCATGCAAAAATCTTCTCTACTTTCAGGAAATTTTTTGGTAGGTCTGAAATAATCACACAATAAATAAACTGAACCCTTTATAAAATCAGATAAATCTATATATATTAATCTATCTAAAACTTTTTTAGTAAAATTGAATTTATTGCTATTAAAATCATATTCATCATATGAGCTTATATCTTTATAATGATAATCTATATCTTTATTATTAAAAAAATCTTTTTCTAATATTGTAGGTATTATTTGAGTGACTTTCAGTCTTTTTTTATATTTTTCAAATTTATTTAAATTTTTTATAATATTTATTTTTTTTCCAAAATATTGCACTTCCCTATCTTGGTAATTCAACAATATTTTATCATGAACAATTTTATTTCTGAGTAATAGCCCTAATGAGTCTACAGGTCCTTGATATTTTATATTTTTAAGCTTTACTCTAGTAGAATTTTTTTCTTCATCATATCCTAATTTTGGGTTTTTTTTTAAATTCTGCAAATTGTATTTAGTACTTGATTTGGATTTTGTTAAATAATTTTCTATATTTTCTTTATTTTTTTTATAAAAATTGATCTTCGATTTTGTTATTTCATATCGAGGAGTAATTGTAGTATCTGCATCTGGGTTAGAATATAAATATTTTGTCATTAAACTTGAAATGCAATTATTATAATCGAAAGAGCTTAATTTGGTTTTTTGAAAGTAATTTTCAATTGAATCCATTAATTTCTTTTGCTTATATTTCCTGTCACTAAAAATTTCAAAAGTATTTTTTGTATCATTATACAATGGCAATTTGTAATGTAATTTATTATTATCTATGAATAATGATATTGTTTTTTTATTATTGGAATTATTTCGATTTGTTTGATTTGTTTTAATTGAAGATGATGTAGTTGTTAATGAAGATAAATTTTTCTTTAGGGCTAATTTTAATTTTAGTTTATATTTAATTTGGTTAATATTTGATATATTGTGTAGAGGACTTGATGATAATTTATTCATTTTTATTTATATTATAATATTTATTTGCAGTTATTTTTTATAACCTTAAAATTTTATAAAATAATACTAATGAATTTTTTGATTAATTTTATCTTAATTGGGGATTGGGGATT
>JAJNAB010025060.1:0-10387 GCA_023783335.1 Enoploplastron triloricatum | reverse complement strand
AAAATTCGAGGGGGACTGGACTCTGGGGAGGTTACGACAATGGGTTTTACGGTAATCAGATTGCTGCTATGGCCTGTTTATTTCCACTAAATGCAGAAAGGCTAATAATAAGAAAAAAAGTTGAAAAAATTTAAATGAAAATTGAAAAGACTGAGGATTAACTGTTTTGGTATTTTTATTTAATTCATTTCTAAAAAAAAATTAATTATTAAAAATAAATAATAATAAAAAATTATTTTTAAATATTTAAATTGAATAAATGTATTTTATTTTAATTTTCTTCTGTATCATCATTTATTTCATTATTACCTCTTTTTTTCTTATTTTCTAAAGATTCAATACTTTTTTCTTCTGCTTCAATTTTTTTACAACAATTTTTATAAGGAACAAAATTAGAATAACTTCCTTTTTTAAAATTATCAAAAATTTTTTTATCAATATTTATTAAATTTTCTATTTTCTTTTTGCTTACATTAAAAATCAAAAACATATAATTCCATAAATAGTGGTCTAATTTAATATGTTCATCAAATCCCTGTTCATGAGAATAATATTTAATTAAATCTGGCTTTGTAAGCCCACAAATGAAGCATATATTATTTTTATTTTTTAAAAATTTGCTTTTTTCTTTTCTTTGGGATATATAAGAATCAGTGATAATACCACAAATCATTTGTAAAACAAGCATTAAATCAATAATTGCAAAAAAATTATCTATCCAAAATCTAGGATTCTGATATAATGTTTTTGTTATATATAATCCATCTTCTATAAGATAATTAATAATTCCATTTGAATTTTTAATTGTTTGATCACATAAAGTAAAAAAGCAATCAGAAAATCTAAAGCAATCACGTGTAGGGAGGTGATGAGGGATAAATAAATAAACAAAAATAATGAAATAATATGCTATTAAATAAAATAGCATTAAAGTTGTGATCAATTGCTTTTTAGGTAACCAAAAAGATTTTACTATATAAATTAATGTGTCTGAATGCATTATTATTTCAACTAAAAGAAGAGCAAGATACCTATAATTTCGAGTAATTAATGCTATTAAACAATCAGCTAATATTATAAAATGGTAAAATAATTTCCCATCTTTTATTATATTAAAGATAAAAGATGTTATTTTAGGAAAAAATTTAACATTAGCTCTCATTTTATCATAATCATCTAAATTAAAGGCTAATTGATTTCCTTTGAATTGATTTGATATATCTTCTTCTTTTTTAAAATATTCTTCTTTTTCCTCTTCAGACAATTCATAATATAAATAAGTAGGCAATTTAATAAACAAATAGGCTATTAAAATTAAAACAGAAAATATCAATTCGATTAATGTCATAGCAAAAAATATATTTTTAGTAATAATAACATTTTTTTGCTTATATAAAAATCCATAATCAAAATCAAAATCTGCATCATATCTTGTGATAGTATAATCAGTTCTAAATAATGAGGCAAAAAGTAAAATATTTAATAAAGTACCTAATATCATAAAAACATCTTCATAAAATTTATAATGATTAAATAATAAATCTAATATTGGCATTTTTCTAAATAAATCTAATCTTTTTTTTGCATGAATAAATTGATAATGATAATATTCAACATTTTTAAATATGGCTTCAATTTTTGCACTTGTTGAAGACCCAACTAATTTTGAATAAAATTCTTCTTTCATTTCTTCGGTAAGGCATTTACAAATTGGAGATAATTTAACATAATATTTCATTATATTTTCACCATCAAATATTTCTATATTTTGAGTATAATCAAAGAAAAAACTATAAGAACAATAAAAACTTTTTGGTAAATAAAAATCTTCATGAGACATTTTTGTTAAACAATTTCCGCATTTAATACAAAGTACCTTAAAACATGTATAAACTGAAATTCCAAAAGCTTTAGTTGAATCAAAAATACTACTTTCTTTTCTTTGATATTTTTTCTTCTTCAATTCCTTATTCATAGAAGAAATTCTAATCATAATATTAAAGTCAACTGGCCTCGTTAAATTATTTAAAAATAAATTAATTAAAATAAATGTATATGTTCCTATTTCAAATATAATGAATTTTTCTTCACAATTATTAGGATTATATATATCTTTTTCCATTCTTAAAAGCATATCTTCATCAAAAATTAAATTTTCATAATGTAATTGATATTCTTTTTCTATAAGTATTTCTTTAAATGTTTCTATAAGAACACTTGCCAATACATCGAAATCTATTTTATTATGTATAACTTCATATACAGGTTCATCTTTTGTTCTCCCCAAAGTAAGAACTGATATTAATAATAATAATTTATATTTTAAAAAAGATAATTTTTTCCTATTTAGGTTTATATTTGAACATTCATCAATAAGAATATCTTCACTCAATTTATTATCCTTATTTTCTGAACTATCATCAATATCTCTTTCGTTCCTATCATAACAATCAATTAAATTTAATCCACTATCATTATACTTTCTTTTTCTATAAGAAATATTTTTTAATATTTGCCTTGCAAACCCTAATAAATCAGTTTCTAATATAATACAATCTTGGTTTTCTTTGGAAGGCCCATTGCAACATTTTATAATGCAATCTATTATTTGAATGATTAATCTATAATATGTATTTATATAATTTAAATTTGAATGCTCTTTAGTGAAATTAACTAATATATTTGATAAAATCTGAATAAAATTGTAACTCCTTGAATTATTAAATTGAATCCTTAAATAATCTTTCATTTTACTTTGGATAATACTATTATTTGCTGATAATTTTGTAATAAAATCTATAATTAATTCATATATAAAGAATTCATTTTCAAATAAATCTGATGAATATCTCATTTTATGAGATTTTGATTTATCATATAGTCTTTCACCTTTATAAGTATATCTAAATGTTGAATCTATTTCCTTATTTAATTTTTCGAGTATACTATTTATTAATGAAAATATATTTTCAGCTTCAGGTTGTTCAATGAAAAAAACTAAAAATTTAGATAAATTTTCTTCATCTAAATAATCAAGATAACTATTAAAGAATTTAATATACAATAAATATTCATAATCATTTGAATATATTTTTACTAAACCAAATTTCTTAATAGTTAATTCTATAAAATTTAAATCATTGAAATAGATTTTATTATATGGAGTTAATCTATAATTAAAAGGATTTATAACTTTTGAATTACCACTATAAATATCTCTATTTTCTTCAATATAATGTTCATTATTAATTTTATAGTTATTAGTTTCATCATTATTAATATCAATATTATGAATTCCATTATTATTATTTTCAATCATATTAATAACAGTCTTTTTCTCATTTAATTTATTTAAGTATTCATTTTCAACAAAAAATCCTTTCTCCCTATTATATCTCATCAAATGAATATTAGTCCAATAAAAGAAAAAAACCTCATTTTTATTATTAATATAATCTTTTACATATTTATCTTTAATTATATCAATATATCTATTAAAAAAGACTATACTTATATCTTCATTTTTATTTGTATTCTTTTTTTTATTATAATTATTTAAATTCATTTCTTCAAAAAAATTATTTAAATATTCCACATAATCCATTCTCTCTTTATTTATACAAGTTTTTGCATGTTTTTGAAATTTTGGCAAACCTTTTTTATAAATAATTCTTTCTTTAATTTGATTCCATATAAAACTTAATCTTTCTGGATTATAATCATCATCTTTTAACACTCTATTTACGAGACTTTTTCGAGCCACTAATGACTTAATTAATTTTGGCATACTTAATTTAAGTTTATTTTTTTTTATATTTTTTATAACAAAGCTCAATAAAAGAGCATCTCCAATTTTTTTGGTGATTTCATTAGCTTCAGCTTCATTTCTTTTAGTTAAAAATATTTTTTCTTTTTTATCTTTTTCTAATTTATTCAAAATAAATCCATATAATTCATTAGGCAACCTTATTATATTGTAAAAAGATTCATCTTTATCATTTATTTGATATTCTGATAATAATATAAATAATTTTGGAATTGAAATTCCTATAAATTCATTAAAATATCTTAAATCTGTATCATTTTTATTTTTGTTACAATAGACCAAATCTTCAGTTATATCAAATTTTTCATTAAAATTAATCAAAGTTTCAGTGATGGTTTTCGCATATTTTTTATTTATTTGGAAATCATTTTTATATAACTCAAAATGATTATATAATATATTTGTTATTATAATAAATACCTGTGACAATAGCATAAACTTTCTGACTGTTTTTTGATTTATTAAATTAATAATATTCAAAAATATCACTATTTCTTGCAAAGATAAAATATTTGTATTCTTATTATCACTACTTTTTTTATTTTGTTCTAATCTTATTAAGTCTAATATTTTAACGAGTGATAATAAATCTTCATTTGTATAAGTATTTCTATAAATTTCTCTCACTAAAACATGATTTATAATTTCTAAAACAGGATATAGCATAATAAAATATTCATAATTACAAAATGAAATAATTATTTTAAAACTTTGAACAAAAAATGGAATAATTCTTTTATTTTTGTCCCATTCTAAATATTGCAAAATACTCAAAGAACTAATTACTTGATCTAAATTCCTAATTTGATTAAATTCTTCTTGTGACTCAAAAAAAAAAACGACATTTAAAAGAAAATATCCAATAAATGATAATATATCTTGACTTTTATTTTTCAATTTTAGAGGACATAAATATAAATTTAGTTTTTCTTTTACAATAAATTGGTGCTTTTTATTATCAAAAATAAAAACAACTAATAATTTATAAATACTTATTAGTATTGATTCTAATGATAAAAGTTCATTATTAAAATTGTTTCTAATATTTACAACCCATGATATATATTCAAATATTTGGTTAATTAAATTAATGAATCCTAAATTATATAAGGTTTGCTGGGTAATATTAACTTTTTCTTTTGAAAATTCAGAAAGATAATATTGATTAAAATTCTTTTTATTAATTTCTGAATTGAAAATACTTTTTCTTCTTAATAAAGTACCTTTATTATTTTCATGAGAATTATCTTCATTCATTCTTCCATAAACATTAAACATGTTATTTTCTCTTCTCCAATGCTTTTCATCAAGTAGTAATTTTATTATATTTGCAAATTGAATATTTAATTCTGCAAAAAGGGTAAAAGTATTATTATCTAATCTTTTTATTATATTTATACTTTGCATAGTATTAAATATATTAATAAATAATTCTTTTAATTTTAATAATTTTTTATATTCATAAACTGTATCTAGTAAAACAATATTTGTTATATTTTCAAAATAAATTTTTCTTAGACTATTTGCTTTATATAAAATTTCTATTATTTCTTTTTTTAATTTATCATTATCTATTAGATACATAAACTTAAAAAAAAAGAAAGATATATTATTTATATATTTTTTTTCATTTTCATTTTTTTCATTCCAAGTTTTTAGATTCACATTTTTAAAATTCTCATTTTTTTCATTCGGATTTATTCCTTCATCTTTATTTTTCAAATATTGTTCAATTACCTTATCCAAATAATAATTTGATTTATAATCTGAATTATTTTCTTTCACAATAGAACAAATTAAATCATCATAGAATTCATCTTCTTCTTCTGTCTTTTGATTTTCTTTAATTTTCTTTATTTGAGGTTTATTCATTTCATCTAATTTATTAAACACATTATCTATTTCTAAATTTTCTATATATTGCAAAAATTCTAAAAATATATCTGATATCAAAAATAATATATCATCATTACTTGAATTATATTCATTATTTCTACTTATAGAAAGTTCCATTAAAATTTTGCTCAAATGATATTGCTTTATTCTATCTAGTGTTTTTTGCCAATATTTATTATTTTCAAAATCTAAAAATTTTTTGCTTTCAATTTTTTGAGAAAGAAAAGTTGAAAATAATTCTTTAAATAATTCTTTTTTACTTATATTTTCTTTAGTTTTTATTATTTTTTCTAATTTTTTCCTTTTTTTTTCAAAAATTAATTTGGAGTGATCACTAATTAAATATAAATCATCATTAGTTTCCAGAATATCATTTTTAACCATATTTAAGCTTAAAATAATATTATTATTTGGTCCTTTTATTTCTTTAGAATAAATCCCTATATATTTTTTTAATAATAACAACAAGATTAGACTAACTAAATAAATAGATTTGTCTATTTTTTCTTCATCATTTTTATAATTATATAGATTTCTTAAAATATATTTTGTACATTCTAAAATTTGACAAAGATAATAAGGATCTATAATTTGAATTAAATCTGGAAGAGTGCTTTCTCTTAATAGTTGTGAAATACAATTAACTATTTTATTTAAAATGCCTTCATTTATATGGTTTGGATTAACATTATGAACTATTGATGTACGCAAATATTGATAATTTTTTTTGATATTATTTCTCTCTAAGCAATAAAAAAGATCCATTTTGCCCATAAAAGGAAAAGATATATGAAAATATAAATAATTTAATAGTTGAATTAAAGAACATTTTAAATCATTTGAAATATTATAATTTTGTATTTCCTCTTTTTCATCTTTTTCCTCTTTTTCTTTTTTTTCCTCTTTTTCTTTTTTTTCCTCTTCATTCATATTAATGTTATTATTTATATTCAAAGAACTTCCTCCTAAAGTCATACTATCTTCATTACTGTCCAAATTATAAACATTATTATCAATTAAATAATTATTTATTATGTCATCAAAAACAAAAATTCTTTTTAGATATGAATTTAAATCTTTATTACACAAGGACAAATGTGAATAAAAGATTAAATTTAAACTAACTAATTTAGAAAGGAGTATTGCACTATAATTTTTAATAGCATCTTTTCTACTATTAATAGCTATTAATTTAGATAATTCAAATTCAAATTCTTCTTCTTTTTGAGTACAAAGTCCTTCATACATTTCTTCTTCATTTTCAATCTCAGGAATAGGGATACCTTCCATCTTATTTAATATAGCTTTAACAATTGACTGCTTTATTTCTGATTTTTGTGGATTAAAAAATTTTCTTTTTTTTACATATATTTTATTACCTTTTAAGAAAAATTTTACTAATATAGGATTTTGTTCATAATTTGGTGATACTTCCCCATTTTCTGTTTTTAATAATTCTAAATCCTTAAAATATTCATCATAAAATTGGTTAAAAGGCTTATTATTATAAATAAGTAAGCAATTAAATAATCTAAAAAAAAGAAGAATACTTGAAAAATTGATTTTAAACTGAACAAAATCTAAATTATTATATACTTTAATTATCCTTTGTAAACAATGTTTAAAAAATTTAAATTTATCTCTATTTTCTTCTACATTTCTTTTAATAGCTTTATTTAAGTTATTAATATTATTAATATTAGTAATACTATTATAATTAATATTATTGATATTATTATTAATATTATTTATATTCCCAATTTGAGGATTAATATTATTGATATTATTAATATTATTCATCATCCCAATTTGAGGATTAACATTATTAATATTATTAATATTATTTACCATTCCCATTTGAGGATTGACTTTATTAATATTAAATTGATTTTGATTATTATTTTGAAAATTTAAATATTGATTATGATTGCTATGTGATAAACTCCTAAAATCAAATATTTCATTTTCTTTAGTAATTAATAAAGGACATAAACTAATAAGTAATGGGCCATTATTTCTCAAAATATGTATTAAAAATTTTGTACATTTATCATCTCTTCCTACAAACATAAAAAAGTATAATAATCTATCTACTATAACATTCAAATATGATCTATTTAGATCATAAATTATTTTTAAAACTTTATATATTTTTTTTGATACCAATTTTTTATATTTTGATAAAGAGAAATCTTCCTCTTTTGTAAATTGAAAATATTTTTCTAATTTTTGTTCCATTTCATTATAATTTAAATTATCAATTTCATGAAACCAATTAGCTAAAAATATATCAACTAATTTAGATACAATTTTAAAATGATCAATTGCTTTCATAAAGTCAAATTTATTTTTTTGAGAAATATTAACTTTATTTTTTTCAGGAAAATTATTTATTTTTTTTTCTAATTCAATTAAAATATGCTGAATTTTCTCATAATTTACAAAACTATCATATGAGATAGTATTCTCAGTTAAATTTTTTTCTTCAAATTTAAAATAATTAATAATATTTGCAAAAGACCACATTAATTGTTCAAAAAAATGTAATTCATATTTATCAATTTCATCTAAACAATTAACTTTCAATTTCGTTAAATCAGATATTGAATTAGTTAAAACTAAGGTACTTTTATTTTGAGCACTATTTAATCTTATTCCTATATAAATATTAAACTTTTTAGATTTTATTTTGATGAATTCATTTTTATTTATATATAAATTTTTTTCTTTCTTTTTACCTTTTTTAGAATGTTTATTTTTTTCTTTATTTTTCTTATTATCATCATTTACTAACTCTTCATAATCTTGGATTTTTTCAATAATAAAAACACTTTTAAGAAAGTCTTTCTTTGATATTTCTTGATTATTTACTAATCTTAGCATATAAGCATTATTATTACCTGAAGAATCTATATTTTCAACCATTAAAACTTTATTAGTAAATACATTTATTAATCTTACATAACTATCATCTTTTATTATATCAATTGTATATTTTGGATTTCCTTCATATACACCATATTTTCCTGTATTATAAACAACTTCAAATTTAAAAATGCTTAATGGTTCAATATAATCATTTTCTTCAAAAGGATTTACAATTAATCCATAATTTGCATCTATATTAAATTCCTTATTATAAAAATAATTTAACTTTATCTCACTATTATATGTATGATATGTATCTTTAACATATTGACTATTCTTATCAATGCTTAAACTTTGCTTCCTATGAGTATCAACATTTTGGTTTACTGGTAATTCAAATGATTCTTCATCATATATAATATTTTTGTCGGTGATACTAAATTTACTTTTTCTTCTAGTTTCATATGCATAAGAATCTATTGATTGAATGCATAAATTTTTTTCAGCACTTTGTATACAAAAGAAATCCAAAGAATTAATAAATTTATTATCTTCTATAAAATTAGTTGAAAAACAGAGAATTCTCCAATAATTTAAAGTTTTATTTCCTGCAATAATTGTTTCATTTTCATCTGGCATTATTTTTTTTCCAAAATCAATAAAAGATATATCTGAGCAATTAATATATCGTCTAAAATTATTTTTTATTTTTTCTTGGACATTTTCATCATTTAAAAAATTTCTTACAGAAATTCTTGAATTTTTAACTTTTACAAAAGCTTTATTTTTTATTTCATCTACTTTTTTAATTGCTTTAAATAAAACTTCTTTTCCAAAACTTAAAGCTCTTGTTCTTCTATCAATATTTTTGGCTTCTATATTACTATTTAAATCTGGAATTAATGATTTATTTATTGCATCCCTTTTACTTAAAAATTTTTCATTTTCAATTGAAAATTGCTTTTCTCCACATGCTATTTTTAATATTAAATTTATCATTACTTTTGCAGAATTTTCACCCTGATAATTAAAAGCTGGGACAAAATGGAAAATAGTATTTTCTGAAAAACTATCACTTAATTGAATATGAATTTTCAAACTTTCACTATTTTTTTTAAATTCAAGAAATTTACCACTTTTTATATGCATAAATTGCACACTATCATTAAAATTTACATATTTATCTTTACTATTTAATACTTTTATTGAATATTCTGAATTTGAATAAATTTCTTGTTTAAATTTACTATAGTAATAATTAATTTGTTCTTTGTCAATATGTAAATCATCAATTATAATCTCTTTCTTTAGTCTTTTTCTTAGTGTTTTAAGCTTAGTCATAGATTCATATTCTCCTTTTGGTAGAACTAAAAAGAGGGAATTATAATAGTTATATTTAAGATCATTTTTATCTTTAAAATTATAAAAAAAGCAAAATTCATTGAAAACACCATGAGTGCAAAGTATTTCTCTTGATGTTAAAATATCAGAAAACTCATCTTTTTTTAAATTTATTGTGCTTGTTTTGCTATCTATATTTTGTGTTTCAGAAGAGTCACTAATTATCTGAGTCCTTGTTTTAGACTCTTTATCAAACATAAAAGAAATTATAGAGCCATAAGTTAAACAAATATTGCTTGGTTCATATAGATAATTCATTTTATTTTAATTAAAATTTTTGAATTTTAATATATTTAAATTTATTTAATTTTATTTTTACTTTTTACTTTTTATTATTATTTCAATAAGATGGGGATTGGGGATTGGGGATTGGGGATTGGGGATTGGGGATTGGGG